>JANSVA010042683.1:0-13494 GCA_025504915.1 Erythroxylum reticulatum | reverse complement strand
TTAATTAAACTTGAAATATAGAAACAATCTCTTTCATTCATATTTTAAAATTTATTCAATTTTTAGATAAAATATCTAAGCAATCTCCTTCTTTTTGTCATTATTTTTCATATTAAAATCTCCCCCTGAACAACAATTATGGAAAATCCCCCTGAATTAAACAACCATAATAATAGATATCCAAATAAGATCAAAGTTAATGTTAATAGTCAGGTCTACAATCAACTGTCCCCAATAAAGCTACAAATACTAGCAGTTGAATAAACATGGTTCATCTCCCCCTTGGGATAAAGTAATGACAAAAGAGGCTAAGAGTCACGGGAAGAAGCTGAACAAAGAACCTGTTGCTTAAGTTGTCAAAGAGCATCCATACCAACTTGAAAAATACCCTGAATCCGATCGATTTCAATAAATAAGCAGTTGTGTATTAGCAGTGGATACAATAGACTATGTGGATGACCCAAAAGAGGAGTATGGAAAATTAATCACGTGAGCTTGCTTATTGACATTTAAGATTTGAGGCGAGATATTCATAAAGGATACAAGCTCAAGTATAATGGAATCAACATGAGAGATACCGTGTGTGTGCAAAAATTTAGTAATTAAATAAGGAAAACTCAATAAAGATTGCTGTTTACTACCAGACGTAAGCATAGCCTCAACAATTAATCTCCATAGATTGAAATTGACTCTGGTGCCAATCGCATACACAAACTTAGCCTGAGCAGGATATATAGTCATAATATGGCTATTTGGCAACCAGTTAGCTAACAGAAGTTTATAAATAACAAAATACTTTTGTGATAAATATGAAGCATGGAGTGTAGCAGTAGAGGCCAAGAAGACAATTTCCCACTAGTTAAAACACTAACCAATATGTCATTACTCATATCAAAGCTAAACGCATACGACCGATCCTCAATCAAATTAACAAGCCCCAAAAATTCATTCAACAAATCAAGATCAAATGTAAACAATTTCCCCTACACGTATACCATATGAAAACACAGAGTAGTCTCATCCAACACTCCTTTATCCAAATTACAATAAAATTCCTAGATCAATTCAACATTAAAAGGTTGGGGCAATAATGCAACATTTAGCAGATGTCTCTCATTCAACAAAGTATCCAAATTAAATCTTTTATATTCAGTGAGATTAATAGGATGGTCCACAACAAACCAAGCAGTGGCGAGAATGTCCCATTTCTATTGAGTAGCTGATGACTAGAATTCAATGGACAAGGCTTACTCCACTGAGAAGCGAGTAGGATACTGATGACAAGGCACCCGAACTGACTTCTGAGCCATTTGTTTCACATGACCTCTTGAAATGGAAGGAGCAACAGGCAGGTTAGAGATAGCCAGAGGTGGTGGTTCAGTAGGCTTAACATTGGCATCCTTCGAAGTAGATGAAGAACCATCGACAGATGATTCCTTAGTAAGATGAGATAAAACCCATTGAACATCAGCATCGAAATATTGCAGAACCGAATTGGAGGAAGAATGTGAAGCTCAATAGTCAACACCAAGGATGACCCAACATTAGTGTTTGGTGACACTTAAGGAGGATTTTTCTACAGAAGGCTTGAAAGGCGAGGGGGCTCAACTATAGACTGTGTAATTGGAAAATAAAAACAAAAATTAGGGTGAACCCCCTTTTTTTAATAATAAACTACATTAATATATTTCAAAATTATAAAGCACACAATCGTAGTGCTCCTCGAATAGAATCAAACTTGATGGAATCAATAGGTTTAATAAAAATATCGATCAGTTGCTTCTCAGTTATTACATATGAAATAACTACAACTTTAGTCTCCACTAGCTCTCGAATAAAATGATACTTCAAGTAAATATGTTTGATTCTTTAATGCTGAACCAAGTTTTTTTGAGATATTTATAACACTATTATTATCACAAATAATAGTTAATGTCTTGAGCAACTCCATAATCTTCTAACATTTGCTTCATCTATAAAAGTTGAGAACGAGAACTTCTAGCTGTAATATATTACGCTTCTGCTGTTGATAATGAAATGGAGTTTTATTTCTTAATGTATCATAAAATCATATTATTTCTAAGAAAGAAACAACCCCCAGATGTACTTTTTCTGTCGTCTAAATTTTCGAGCTAATCTACATCATTATAACTAGCTAAATAATAATTAAAATCATATGAGTACCATAATCCAAACTCAAAAGAACTATTTACATATCTGATGATCTGTTTCACCGCTACCAAGTGAGACTCTTTGGGGTTGGATTGATAACTTGCACATACTCCCATGCTATAACAAATATCAAGTCGACTCGTCATTAGATAAAGTAGACTCCTTATGATCATCTTTGTTCAAATTTGTTAATACTCATTGGTATTTTAGCATGACATGCACTCTCAAGCCCATATTTCTTCACCAAATTCTTTTCATATTTGGTTTGAGACATGAAGATACATCTTTCACATTAGGTTGATCATAGAGAACTCTACATATAGCAACAATAAAGAATCAATCAATAGAGCTTGCAATTGTTTACGAAAGCACAAAGAAATGTGACTAAAAATATTGATCAAATCTCTGATAAATCTCTTATATGTTTATCTCCAACAGAACATGTTTATCTCTAATAAATCCTATCTTGTGAACATGTTTATCTCCAATAAATCCTATCTTCTTTAGGATTCCATCTCAATGTTTATCTTCAACAAAACATTTTTATCTCCAACAAATCCTATCTTCTTTAGGATTTTATCTCCGATAGTCCAAGATAGTAGAATTCTATACCAATTCATCTTTTTATCACAAGAGATATACCATCAAAATACAAATAATGCCCAAAAATAAAATATCTTAACATTTGTTTTATTGTTTACCTTCATATTCTATTTTTCTTTACTCTTATTACATTTTTATTTCTTATTTATCACTATCAATAATATGAGAGCCATAATTATGAAAAACTCAACCCAAATTTTAATTCCTATCTTAGATTAAAAAAATACAAATGATGAATTATTTAATAAAAATACTTTATGACTACTATGAGTTATTAGCTATCATAGAGAGTAATGCTGCTCATCTTGTCAATAATAATAATGGAAGTGATGAAGAAAAGGCTATGCACCATGAGAGTAAGAAAAATATTCAAATGCCATTCATCAAGAAGTGATGATTAAGTTTTTGAAAAATGGTAGGTGCAATAACGTCAAAGCAAGTTTGAAATACCTTGATGATAATGTGCAAAAGTGTAGATATATTCAAGAAGGTGAGATTTCAAACTTTGGGATGTTAATATGAAATTTTTCATTAAGACAGCGGAAAATTATGCAAGTCACCTTGTTTGATAAATCAAATTAAAATATATGAAGAGGAGTGTAAAGAACAAATTATAATAAAGAAAAACTGGTGACTTTAATTCATAGCTCTTGACTAAAGGATAAGGATTGTCAACCTTAAATTATGAGTACATAATACTCAAATCTCTATTATCATCATCAACGTATAAAAATTTCACGTTAAAAGAAATTGTAATCTAGATGTATACTTTTATCATACAAATCTTTAAGGATGAAAAATAATCAATTCAACCTATCAGTCTTTGAAAAATAGGAATAATATCTAATTATCACATATATCATCATATAAATTTTTAAAAAACCTGAAGGTTGCAGTTTCATAATATGTATGTTTTGTCGTAGTTGCTTCAAACTGAAACGACGATTGCTTATCAGAAAGTAAGTGAATTAGCAAGTATTAATTTTCCAAAATTTAATCACAAGAAGAAAAACTTAATATGCAACAAATAAATTAACATTCCAAATTTGTTTACGCAATTCGACACACACTATTTATATTTGCAAGGCCCTCGCCCAAATTAATCAACTTTCACCTAAGTACAATAGCCTTACATAAGGCTCTATAGAGCCGACAATGTTCAATCCTTGACACTGTCCACCCTTACTCACAATTGTGAAAGTATTTTACACTCAATAGCATGACCACCTCATACTAACCTCAATAGAGAATTTTTGAAACAACAAATGGTAATAAAGATGAAAAATAATATCTCAAGTGATTAAATCAACAATTACAAGAAACAAAAGTACACTTGAGTCATAAAACACTCCCCTATATATGCAGCCTTGTAAAACCATAATCTTGGGGATCCGTCCAACAAAAATTTGTTGTGAACCTTTGAGATTAATCATCGAACCGTCCACACACAATAGTAGCAAAGAATAAATGGATAAATCGTGTAATTTTTCATGAAAGAATAAAGAAAACACTACTGCAATAATTAACTAACTGGCTGCTTATTTTTTACACATATATATAAAAATGCAGTTGTCAAAAATGAATCAATCTCTGATAAATCTTTTGCATGTTTATATCCAACAAAAATGTTTATCTATAATGAATTCTATCTTTTTTGGGATTCTATCTCCATGTTTATCTCCAATAATCCAAGATAGTGGAATCCTATACCAAGTTAACTTCATATCACAAAAATACCAAATATATCAAAATGCAATTAATACCTAAAATAAAATATCTTAACAATCTCCCCTTTTTGGCATTATTTGTCACATTAAAACTCCTTCTAAACAAGAGATATGGAAACTTCCCCTAAATTAAGGAACCATAATAATAGATATTCAAATAATTTTTTGCTTAAAGATTATAATTAACGATTTTGATGATAATTGTATAATATTTCAAAATTCAAATTAGATTTATTTCCTTGTATAATTAATGGTCTTATTCTCAAAAGGAAATAAAATCGTAAGAAATGTGCTTTCTTTCTTACAGGAACCTTCATTATGAACTTACCTTACTAGAAATGGTTTATCTTAAAGGATCTTACAAATTATGAAGGTCATATATTAGCCCCATGATTACTAAAAGATTTTTTGGCAAAGTTGACATCGAAATTATTCAAATTTAAATCCATCTAGTTGACCAAAAAATGCAAGTGAAGCAATGACTAGTTGAAGAAATTGACTATTTAAAGAAGAGTGACAGCTCTTGTGAAGCAATGACCATACTTAGACTTTCGAAACATTTGAGCAACATCTATATTCTTGAGAATCATATCATTTTTATTGTGTGTTAGAAAATGAAATCACTCTATCAAGAGAGAAATTGTTATTTGAGAACTTACTTTTGATTTTATATTTTTCTATGAGCTTTTAGAAGCTAGTTATACACTTTAAGTGTGGAAGGTTAGAGAACCTTGAAAAATATGTACTTGTGAGCTTAGAGAGGCTCGTTAAATTTGATACTCAAATTCTTATAGTGAAATACTCAAGTTAGATACTTGAAGACTAAATGTAAGCTTGGGTTGTAAGTCAAACCAGTATAAATTGACTATGTCCTTCTTCACTCTCTTTCCTTATCCTTTATATTTTCGCATTATAATGTATGTGTGTTCATTTCAACAAGAGGCTCCTTCATTTTTATAATGGGGCCATTCTATTTTCAACTTGTTGACGGTTCCTTTCAGTTTTAACAGGTGCTTTCTGCTTTTAAATTCTTTTAAAGGATTCATCATTTAGTAGGCTCCTTTCATTTAAGTAGGGTCATATCCCACAAAAGGCTCTTATCCTCTAATAGGCTCCTATTTATTTTGTTTGTTAACTAGGATCTCTTTATTATACATATTGAAAGAACTTGCAAATTTTTTTTAAGTCACCCACAATTCACCCCCCTCTTGCATGTGTTTGCTTTAACATTTGGTATCAGAGCGAGTTTCACATTTTTGTGTTTCACAACACGTGATAGATCATGGCAAACACCTTGAGAAGTTTTGAAGGACAATCTGTCTCAAAACCTCCTTACTTCAATAGAAATAACTATTCATATTGCAAAGAGAGAATGACTATATATATATCCAATCTATAGATATTGAAGTATGGAAAGCAATTAGAGTTGGAGTTATAACTCCTACTTCCGATAACATAGAAGTATAGACTGATGCTGACAGAAGAAATGCACAACAAAATGCTAAGGTAAAACATCACCTAATATGTGTGTTATCTCCAAAAGAATATGAAAAGATGTCCTACTGCTCTATAGCAAAAGAAATGTTGGACAAATTACAAGTGATGTATGAAGGAACGAATGACGTAAAGAAGCATAGAATGAGTCTTTTAGTGTATTAATACAAACTATTGGCATGAAACAAGGAGAGACTAAAGGCGAATTCTTCAGACGCTTCAACAACATCATCACGACTTTAAAGAACTTGGGAAAGATATATCCTAATGAAAAGCTCATAACGAAGATTTTAAGGTCACTAAAAAGGAATGGAGACCTAAGGTAATAACTTTAGAATGAACAAAGGATTTAGACACTATCTCGGTCAACTGGCTACTAAAAGCTCTAATAATATATGAAACTAAGCTTAGATGAGATGAAGGATCCTTCTATAGAAAAGGAATGGCATTAAAGCAATTGGCGAATCAAACGGTGATGAAAGTGACACTAAGTTGCAAATATGATGAATTCAACTTTATGGTCAGAAAATATGGCTGCTTCTATAAAAAGAAGCTGATGAATAAAAGAGAAGGAAACAAGAAAGATGGAAACAACAATTTCCTATCAAAAGCAGTAGCAGTAATAGAAATACACAAAATAATCAAATCATATGCTATCACTGCAAAAAGCTTGTAAACACAAGACCAGAATGTCTTCTTCATTAAAAAGACAAGTCAGAGAATAGAAAATCCAGAAAGCAAGCGCTGAATGTAGCCTGGTCAGATGAGGATTCTGAAAACTTTAAAGAAGAAGAGCCAGAAGAAGTCAGCAATGTTTACTTTATGGCTGAATCAGGAGACGATGAGGGATACTATTTTAACTCTAATATTGAAGTTGATGAATTGAAAAATGCATAACATGAATTGTATGATCACCACAAAAGATTGATAGTGAAGTATTTCAAGGAAGTTGAGAAGTGCATGAGTAATGATGCATCTCTGAAGATAAGATTAAATCACTGGAATTTGCAAATGAGAATTTGGTGACTAGGAATATGACTCCTGAGGTCAACTATAAGTAAAAGGTTTCTAAAAAGGAAGCTCTGGATGAAAGAGTAGCTAAGTTGGAAAATACGTTGATCAAATGTGATTCTGATAAGGTAAGACAGTTAGAAGAAAGAGTCGTTGCCTTAGAACTTGAAAAGGAGAAAAATGCTAAAAAGATCTTATCTCTTTTAAAGGATCTGGAAAATTTCATTGATGAAAGGAAGAATCTTGATGCATTACTTGGTAGTGGTAAATGTATTTTTAGTAAGGATGGAATAGAATACAATGAAAATAATAATATCCGGCCATACAAAAACTTCTTTGTTAAATCCAGTAGTAGCTATAGCCAAAACAGTAGGAACATGCTAAGTGGAAAAAATCATAACAACTATCATTCATCTGTTTTATGGGATTACTGTGGTAAACATGGTCACATTAGTCATTCTTGTAATTTTCGTAAAAACAAATAATCTCATATGTATGTGTAGAGACTGAAAGGTTAAACTACTATCCTGAAAGGACCAAAAAAAATTTGGTTACCTAAAATGAGATAATGCTTTCTGCAAATATGTTTCAAAACGAAGAGAAGGGAGAATCAATAGATAGTTAATAGTGGTTGTTTGAGACACATGACAGGTGAAATATCACACTTCAACTACATTGAAAGAAAAGGCAAAGGTAATGTTGTCTTTATAAACAAAAATAAAGAAAAGGTCACCAGAATTGGTAAAATTGGTAATTCTAACTCTAGCTCTACTGATAACATTATCTTTGTTGATAGTTTGAAACATAACCTATTGAGTATGAGTCAACTATATGACAAGGGTTACAAAGTCATTTTCTACTCATCTTATTATGAAATTTTCAATATTAATAATGATAAGATTATGTTTGTTATTATTAGAAATCAGAATATATATTGTGCTTAACTAGAAGACATATCCTCACAAAGTGTTAAGTGTTTTGTCTTTCTAGAAAAGGATTCATTTATTTAGCACAGAAAATTTGGACATGTCAGCATGAGCATTCTATCAAAATTGTCCAAAAATGAGTTCGTAAGAGGACTACCTACCTTAAAGTTCAAAAGCAATCAAGTTTGTTAGGTTTGTTTAAAAGGTAAACAAGTCAAAAGCAACTTTCCTCATAAAAATATTGTGTCTACTAGCCAACCTCCTGAACTTATGCACATTGATTTATTTGGTCTCACTAGGACTCAAAGTTTTGGTGCTAAACATTACGGTTTTGTTCTAGTAGATGATTACTCTAGATTTACATGAGTTTATTTCTTATCAACTAACGATGATGCTTTTGAAGTCTTTAAGAAGTTTTGTAGAAAAATTTAGATAGAAAAAGGGTACTACATCACTTTAATTCCTAGTGATCATGTAGGAGAATTTGATAATAAAAAGTTTGAAGAATTCTATAATAGCAATCGTATAACTCAATACTTCTCTTGTCCAAGGAAGCCTCAATAAAATGGAGTTATAAAGAGAAAGAACAAAACTTTGGTTGATATGGCCAGGACTGTACTGTGTGAAAGTGGACTACTTCATGGATACTGGGTAGAAGCAATATCCACGATATGTTATGTACTTAACAAATGTCTCATAAGACCTATTCTGAAAAAGACCCCTTATAAGCTATGGAAAGGAAGAAAACCAAATTTTGCTTGCTTTCGAGTGTTTGGTTGCAAATGTTTCATTCTAAACAATGGAAAAAGACAACCTTAGAAAGTTTGATGCGAGATCAGATGAAACTATTTTCTGTAGCTATTTTCTTGGGCTACAGTATTGCTAGTAAAGGATTTATAGTATATAATAAAAGAGCAAAGAAGATAGAAGAATCAATACATGTGGTATTTAATAAAGCACTACCTTTGAAACAATAACTAACTAAAATGATGAAGAGCATCCATTGGTACCTAAAAATACATTGGAGAATCAAACTACACCTATAATACCTTCAGAATTACAAAATCAAAAGGCCCCTCTGAAGCTAGAACAAAGTAGGCTCTTTCATCTTAGCAGGAGCCTATGCAATGAATAACACGAGAGAATGGAGAGGTTTCAATACACTTCAATATATTTTAGGAGATCCCTAAGAACAAGATATTGTTCAAAAATAACTTTGTTGCTCTCATCTCATAAATAGAACCAAAGAATTTTGAAGAAGCTCTTATTGATAAGAATTGGGTCTCAGTCATGAAAGATGAGTTACGTTAGTTTGACAAGAACAAAGTATGGAATCTGATGCCTCATCCACAAAACAAGTTAATTATCGTAATTCATTGAGCTTTTTGAAACAAACTTGAAAAATATGGTAAGGTGGTAAGAAAGAAAACTAGACTTGTAGCTAAAGGTTATAATCAATAAGAAGGTATTGATTTTGATGAAACTTATGCACTTGTTACTAGATTGGAATCGATTAGAATTTTACTTGCCTTTGTATACTATAGAACTTCAAATTGTTCCAGATGGATGTTAAAAGTGCATTCTTAAATGGTTACATTAATGAAGAAGTATTTGTTAAGCAACTCTTAGGTATTAAAGATGAAAACCATTTGGATTACGTGATGAAGTTATCCAAAGCTCTGTATGGTTTAAAGGAGGCTTTTTGAGCATGTTATGAGAGGTTAAGTAACTTTCTGCTTGAGAATAACTTTGAAAGAGGAAAGATTGATAAAACCTTATTTATTAATAGAAAGCAGAATGATTTACTCATAATGTAAATATATGTTGATGACATAATATTTGGCCCTCTAATCCATCCTTCTGTGAGGAATTCTTAGCATTAATATAAGGGGAGTTTTAAATGATCATGATGGGAGAATTATCATTCTTTCTCGGATTACAAATGAAACAAACAGAAAAAGGAATCTTCAGTAGCCAAGACAAATACACAAAAGAATTCATCAAGAAATATCATTTTAAGAATGCCAAACCAATGGGTACGCTAATGTACATTGGAACTAAACTTAATAAAGACAAAGAAAGCAAAGCTACAGATGAGACAAAGTATAAAGGAATAATTAGATCACTATTATATCTTATAAGCCCAATATAAAAATTATGCTTAGTGTGTGTCTTTGCACACGCTTTCAATCAAATCCAAAAGAAATCCATCTTCAAGCAGTTAAAAGAATCTTTCAATATCTCCACAGAACTATGGATTTTGGATTATGGTATCCAAAAATTGATTCATTTGACATAGTGGGCTATTGTGATGTAGATTATGCATGTGATAAAGTCGATCAAAAAAGCACCAGTGGTCACTGTCAATTTCTTTAAGGATGTCTAGAATCTTAATTTTACAAGAAGGAAAATTGCACAGCCCTTTTGATGACTAAAGTGAAATACATAGCAGTTGCTAGCTATTGTGATCAAATCTTAAAGATGAAGCATCAACTATAGGATTTTTCTCTAAACTTTTCTTATATTCCTATATTGTATGATAATACAAGTTCTATAAATCTTTTTAAAAATCCAGTGCATCATTCTAGGACTAAGCATATAGAAATCAAACATCATTTTCTTAGAGATCATGTTTTAGAAGGAACTATTAATCTTTTGCATGTTAATACTGAGAATTAAGTAGATGACATCTTCACCAAGCCACTCTCTGAAGATAGATTTTTCTTATTAAGAAAAGAGATTGGTATATGCAAACTCTTTGATATTATTTCTACATAAATATTCTCTGCTACTTGTCTTTGCATTCCGTTTAGCAAACTCCTTTTATTATTATTTCTTACAAACTCTCTCTTAGTTTGGTAGGCCCTTTAGAGTTTAAAAGATTCCTCTCAGTTTAATAGAGTAAGATTACACCAGCCTTAAAAAATAGGGAGTCATTAATGGCATCATTTCAGCCTTTTTAAAAATGTCTGTGTAGTTTGACAACTCTACATATGTATTTTTCAGAAGATATGAAACCGATTATGCTCCCTCTTTTGTTCTATATATCTACTCATCCTCTCACGAGATCAACGCTTAAGAATCACTTAGTATACTGAAGTAAACTTCTCTTGTTTATCCTGATTCTTCTTCAAATGATAAAGAAGAAACAATCAAAAAATAATATGCTTCTGACTCAAAAGAAGAAAAAGAAGAAGTAAAAGGAAAAGAAAAGGGAGAAGAAAAGGGAGAAGAAAGTGAAGAAGAAGAAGAGATTTTCAATAAGGGGGGGTTACTAAAAAAAATGTGACATTCCATTTACCTATTCTCTCCAAACCCATTCCTACTCCAAAAACTTCCGTAATTCCTAAACCTAGTCCTAAAGAGAAGAAAGTGCCTAAAGAGCATTGGGTAATAAATGATGATGGTTTAGATGAAGAACCTTCTCAGTTGGAGAGAAGACTATAGACCACAAGAATTGTTATAAAAAGAGATCCACAAAAAGGAACTACTGAGGCACAAGAAAAAGAAAAAGGAAAGTCAAGAAAAAGGAAAAGGGAAGAGAAAAGAAAACATTGAGGAAGCCATCATCATGGATGAGCTATTTATAGAATAGGACCTGTTTGAAAAAATCCCTAGAGAAAAAAGGTCTAAGAAACTCATGGTCCACAAGAACGAAAAATTGTCACCACAAATAAAATCAGTTCAATCAATGGAAGCTGAAGCCCGCTATGAAATGCGATACAAGAAAAGAAAAGTGGTTGTTGGACACATTATGCCTCCTTAAATGTTCAATGGTATTGATATTCCTCTCTCTACTTTATTTTTTATAGTTGGGTGGGAGAACATTTTAAATTTGGATGATACAGTGTGTGATGAATTAGTCAAATGTTTTTATACAAACATGCGAAAAGAAGAAATTGATGGAAAACTAACCATTATATCTTGGGTGCGGGAATGTGAGATCTTGATAATAGAGGATATATTGGGGAACATTTTGAACATAACTCCCATAGGTAAGACTGACCTTCCTTATTATAAGTGGGACATTGCTAATCTTGATTTAGGAAAGGTTGTGGACTTTATATGTCAGCATACTGAGAATGCCCGTGAAGGGAGACCCATGTGTAGAAATCTAGATATGCTGCCTAGATGCCTTGCATCAATATCGGCTACTTCAATTTTTCCAAGAAGTAGCTCAGTAGAAAAATGTAGTCTCTTGGATACCTATGTTGTATACAATCTACTGAAGGGCAACAAATTGAATCCCCAATAATGATTATGAAGTTTATGGTGGAAAAGGGAAGCCACAAAAACACTACTAGAGATCTGCCTTATGGAATGTTGTTAATAAAGATCTTCGCATATTTTGGCATTCCCTTTGACAATATGACGTCGTATGAGCCTGGCAAGTTTCATTCCTCTATCCCCTTCCAATTCAGGTACAAGCTAAAAGAAAATATTTAGGTGGAGAAGAAAATAGAAAGAGTAGCAAATTTCTTGGGTCTTGCCTTAGAGCAGAGGTCTGAAAGGATACAAGAAATAGTAGGTCCTACTCCAGAACAATAAACTCCTATCCCTCCTCAAGAGATAAACAGTATGGATATTTTACAATAATTGAGGAACATTCGTACTAATCAGTATCAAATACGCGACTAAATGATAGCCTCTAAAACCAAGTCTAGATTTAGAAATTCTCCTTAGGAAAAATCTTCACAGACTGTATCAATTGTTTTTTTTTTATTTCACTTCCTCCCTATACTCCTCTACTTTTTTGATAAAGAAAAAGGGGGAGACTTTATGTGATTTTTTTTTCATATTTTTGCATATATGATAACATATTTCTCAATGTTGCCTCGATTACGTATATGATTGATTTTGATGTTAAACTTATGAAAATCTATGATATATAAATGATAGGTTCCTTTCTTAAGAGACAAGCTCCTTCTAATTATGTCTGAACATATTAAAGTCACAAGTATCTTTTGATATCTCTTTGAATTATAAAATATATATATTAAAGTCCTTGATTCCATATTTCCTCAGCTGATCAATTGGAGCCTTACGTGCTGTCATTCGATATAGCAACATCATCATATCTTGGGACAGCTTAATCAAAGCCTCTCCCTGAGCTGGAGGAGGAAGTGGCATCCCAGCTTCACCTCGATTGACCCTTAAGGGTCCAGGTATTTCTGGATGAGTTTGCTCCGGCTGATTGCTCTCAACAACTTCATCAATAGAGTCGTGAGATCGTTCCATCATAAATTCTATAGACAAAACATAGGACATTGCATTAGGCCAAAACACAACATGTACACTCAATAGAAGCAATAGTTAAGCGTTGGTTTAACCAGAATCGCCTAAAGCATACTCTGATACCAAAATTGTAAGACCCATATACGCCTTGGAAGGATATATGAATGCCACACAAAATAGTACAAACGAATCAAAGCATACGAAAACTTCCAGTAAACAATTCAGGCAAAAATACATTAAATTACATAGTACTTAACACAAACTTGCTGAAAAATCCAAACCAAACTAAACTATCATTGTTACAAACTGACAAACAAATTCATATA
>JANSVA010042646.1:0-13497 GCA_025504915.1 Erythroxylum reticulatum | reverse complement strand
TTAAAAAGTCACAACCATGCACGGGAGTCACACCTGTGACTATTATATATTAATTATCACTACTTATAACATAATAAACTTATCAGTAAATGATTAATAATCAATGTATAAATAAATTATATATCATAAATGAGTTAATTTATTATAATTTTTATTACTAAATATATCAAATTAATTAATTAATTAATCATATTCAAATTAATCAATTACATTTTTTATATGCGTTAAACATATTACAATAAATTAATCAATTAATGATATTATAATTAAATAATTAATACTTTCCTAATGAATTCAGATGGTGATGAAATTTGGTAAAGAAGAAAAAAATGTGTGAGAAGTTCATGCTTGAAATTTCAAGCGAATTGGAGGTATGAAGAAGTAATAACAAAAAGAACTAAGGATGCTCAAAAGAATTATATATCTCTATACTCTCACTGTCACGATCATGCATAAGCACAATCGTGTAATTACAGCTAATCCTTCCCTCTCACGATTTTGGTTGTCCACAATCGTGTTTTTTCAGATATCTCCTGAGTGTCACGATCGTTTGTGTTTTTCCCGATATCTCTTCAATGTCATGATCGTGCTTGTGCATGATCGTGTAAATCTTTCAAGGGTTAGCAAGTGATGATCGCGCTTCTCCACGATTGTGCAACTCCTCTGAAGCTGTCTCTTTGTCACCTTATGCCTTGACTATTTATTCTTCACTTAACTTACATTTCAGCTTAACTCATTCAAATAGAAATCAAAATCTATGACTGATTTAATTTAGAATTAATCTAAAATTTAAGAAATTAATAACTTTTAACAGTTATCACGGTTGACTAAAAGACTGTGACTTTTTAATAGCGGTATATAAAATTTTTTAAACATATTAAATGGATAAATAATTTGTTAACATGATTAATCCTTATAACCACCAAATAATTATGTAATCATTTCAATAACCACAAAATTTGAATACTGAAACAAACATTAAGCGATTTGATAAAAATATTAAAGATGGTTATTTTTAATAGAAATAACATTGAAAGGAATATAATTTGAAACTTGAAGTATAATTAGTGAAGCACTTTTATTTTCATAGAGGCACTCAGGAAGTCATAATTATGTACGATGCAAGTAAGTTTTACATGGAAATAAAGATTTAACTTATTAATATGTCACAAGTTCAAAAGTGCATCCAAACCGTTACAAATGAAATACTTGATTATTAGAATATTACAAAAAAATTAAAACAATCTTTGATTATCACAATTTTACTAAATAATAAAAAATAGGGAAAAGTTACATTCTCAATTGCGAATCATAATCAACGAACAATTTCTAAATCCTACTAATTAAGATGATTTTTATTAAATGACAAATTATAATAAAAGTGACTGTATTAATACACGAACGAAAACAATTGTTATATTTTCGTAAATTTTTTTTACTTAGTTTGTGACATAGGATAGAAAAGAAGGAAGCATTCCTGACAGATTAATATACATCATAAATAATTGTTGCTATTGATATCTTATAAAATATAAGTCTTCCATTATGCCAAACTTAACAGTTCTTATGGCAGACTAAAAGATTTCATCAGATATGCATTTGATTATGTAAACAAAGATTTCATCATATATAATAAAAATAAGTTGTACACTTTGCAAAATTTAATTCTCACTCCAAAATAGATGAGATATAGAAAAGTGACATCGTTTCAGACGAGATGGTATATTAGATACCAAATCACTGATCGGGGGTCCTATAATTGACCTATAAATGATCTCGTTATAAGGGTTCCTATAAAATTTTAAATAAGGTAAGAAAAGACTCGTTAGATTTACGAGATCTATAAGTTTTCTTAAAAAATAAATACATATCCAGTGATAGAAAAAAGGAGGGTTGTGGGTTTGTGGTTCAGCAATTTTAATTGGCTCAGTAATACGCTGTGGAATGGGAGTAAATGAGAATAACCTTTTATTGGTAGCAGTTGCATGAGCATTAATATTTTGATAGCACGTTCTACTAATGGGTGATGCAAAAGAAATAGATCTTGCATTTAACGCGTTAACGTATGATGAGATTAAAGAGGAATTGGTAGCCAAAATAGAAGTTGGAGCAGTTAACATAAGATACCATGGTTTGTTTGGGTCAGAATACGAAAACCTTGACGAATATAACCCATCTTTAACTGTTGAACGTATGGAAGGGTCTTTAGAAAATTCTAGTGATTCTTTAAAATCCAACAAAGATATGATCGTGGCGATGGTTGAAAATTGAACAAATGGTTGAATGCCCTGTAATAAAAATAAAAATTTGAATCACATATTAATATAAGACAACACATCACTAAAATAACAAGAAGAACCTCAAAGGTATAACGTAACTGTGCTATTAATATGATGATTTATGTTTTAAAAATATAAAAAGTTAGCATTTTCTATAAAGATGTTAAAAGTTAGATAAAATAAAAATAAAAATTAAAAAAGATAAATACATATCAATATTACCTTCCATAAATAAAAAAACAAAGACGACGGGTCGATTACAAACACTTTGTAAAGTTTGGACGGATAATATTCACTGACAATTTTTAATGTTGGTAAACATACATTTATTAAATTTAAAGCCGACCTAAAAAAACTGGAAAGGTAAAAAAAAGTTATGAGGTAGTTTTAAAAAATTATTTTTTTATAAAATATTTATTATACTTTTATAAAGATTATCACATGAGTTTTAAAAAGTAACATACTTGTGTCAAAAAGGATCACAAATTGTTCGCAGTTTTTCCGCATACTTGATACAACAACTTCCAAAGTAAAAGCAACAAAGTGTGTGAACCTACAAAAATAAAAGTAAAAGATAATCTACACAAGTTATCAAATAAGAAGGATAAAAATTGGAAAAGATATACAATAAAATATTATACATGCTCATTTACAGTTTTCGTGAACAAACCTTCGGATAATCTTCTTTTGGGAAAAAAAGCTTCAAGCAAGAACATCAAAGAAAAATAAAGCTTTTTAACAAGTTTAGAAGTAATAAATGTCAAAAAGAAATTTAGCAAGGACATATGTAAATAATATTCTTAATAAAACATAATCATTCACACTATAAAAAACTTAAAAATTTAGAAGTTAAAATGTTAAAAATAAATTAGTAAAATGTTTTGTAATGAATTAAATATTGTAGTTAATTAAGTTTTAAAAAAGTCAATTGCGTAATTTAAAATGTTGTGATAATATCATACATATTTAATGTAGGTAAATATAAATATTATAATATATAAGTAAAACAAAAATCAATATCATCACTCATGGCCTGTGATTGGAACAAAGTTATTACATTTTGTTATGTTAAGATAATGAAAACAAAGTCCCAACATGTGATATTATTTGATGTATAAATGATTATTGTGCAATTTTAAAATATGTGATCAAATTGTCAACATTTAATATTTTAAATGTATATTAAGAAAGGAATTAAGATTGAAATATTAAAAATATATAAGTTAGGATATTAAAAATGAACAATTAAAATTAGGTTGTAACATTTTGGAATGAAAAAATAAAGAAAAGTAGGAGATGTAAAGTGTGATGTATTTGTTATAAATGGATAAAATATAGAAAGTAAATATAAATATAAAAATCTAATTAAAAAGAAAAAATATCATCATTCAATTATTAATTTTGTAATCAATTGAATACTTTAGTTATTATTAAATAGGTAATATTTGGAGTGGAAAAATAAAATAGTTTAGAATTTTATAAACGGTTAAAATATGGATGGATTTGCTGCTTTGAATTGATATAATTCACAAGCCACGGGCTAAAAAAAACTAACTTAATTATAGTTAAAATAAGAAAAATATTTTATTGGTTAGTAAAAAAATTAAATAAACGTGAGTTTTTAAGTCACACCCATAACTGAGTTAATTAAAATTAAAAATTAAAAAATTAAAAAAATTATTGGGTGCAACTTGTAAAGTCACACCCTTGACCGAGCAAAGAGTTTTTAACCTAACTTTAAAATCACGACCACAGCGTGCATCCATTCAATCATCTTCTTCTTCTCTCTGGTTATAATTTTATTGTTCGAATCTGCATGGGAGTTCAGATCTTGATTTGGGTCGTTGCCGTCCTCTTTGCCTTTGTCGTCTATCGCTATTGTTGTCTTCTGTTTTGTTTATAATTATAGGTAATCTCTTACATCGTTAAATATATTTCGCAATATTTAATAAAATGTATTAACTTAATATCTTATTTTGATATGGGTTGATGGTTTGTTCTTTACATCCATTGTTTTTATACTACTAAATATTTTAATAGATTTTTTAAGTTTGTGTTGTGATTTGGTTGATTTTTTCTTAGTTTTTATACTCGGTTAAGAATTGTGTTAGGTTAAAATTTTGTTTTGATTTCACTATTTGCTATCAATTTGTTTTTTACTAAATAATTGTTAAATTGTAAGGATTCTGTTTAATTTTTCGGTGTTAACGAAATTGTAAAAGATTTGCTGACAATTTTGTTAATAGAAATTATTAAATAAATGGAAAGAAATAAAAATAACAATAATAAAAATTACATATAATTTGAAATTTTATTTGTTCTATGAAAAAAGTTAAAGCATTGCGAAAGGGATAATGGTTTTGAAAATTAAAAACTTTGATTTTAGAATATAGTAAACTTGAGTTTTCAATAAATTATTAGATTCATTATTAAATAATTGAAGTTTGACATTATAAAACATTTTGATATAGTATACAACTGATAATATAAAATTATTTAATCTTTTTTGTTTTAATCTTTTATATTATTATTATTTATTAAAGGATGTATATTTAAACCGAATGTTTGTTCATCGTATCAACTGTTGGATTTATATTGTTGTAGGATTTTATGTTTGTCTATTATATTTAACTGTTCTAAATCCAATTAAGTAATAAATTGTTCTATTTGGTTTGAGATTCATGAAAATATTTTGATTTTTAATTGTTATTTAGATTATGCCTCGTATGAGATTTAGAGCATCTTCATCTTCTGAAGCAAACGATGTCCCTATTTTAGGTTATCCTTGCCTTGAATTTAACATTGCTGAGAGCCAATCAAGCTATGTAAGTTTAAACGATCATCCGATTTTGCCAAATAGATTTATCGATCATGGAGCTATAACTGAGTTTATAACTGAGTTAGGAATTGCAGATTAAGTAAATGAATTGCTGCATAATATAGGTTGGGATAAATTTGGAAAATTTAGAAAAAAATTCATATGTTGAATTAATATTAGAATTTTTGACAACTTTACATTTGATCTATAACGAAGATGACATCGTGATTAATTTGATATTTAAATTAATGAACAAGATACATGCTCTTGCTTTAAATGATTTGAATGATATATATGGATTTCTACATAGTGATTTATATGGCTATCATTATGAATTTAGTCCTAAAGAATTTTGGAACGAAATTACAAATTCAACAAATGTTTTTTCTTTGAGTAGGTCTAAATCATCTGTTTTAATAGATCCTAGCTTACGTTATCTTCATAGGTTTTTAACTTGTACAATATTTGGTAGAGTGATAGTCGAGCTGCAGTTTCTAAAGCTGAATTATTTATGTTATGGTGTATGGTGCATGGTAAACACTTTAATGCTGGTATGTGGTTAAGTGTGCGTATGATGGATGTAGCGGAAGGTAGCACTAGGAAAATAGTTGTTGGGGCATTTGTTACCCAAATTGCAGAGTATTTTGGTTTACTGTCTGAGAGAACAAGTATGCAGTTAGTTTCAGGGAATTCTAGTTTACACTTGTAATCCTTGGTGTCAATGAAGATTGCGAAGCAACAAGGTGATCATTATGTTGTTGTTAGTGACGAGGCAACAAAACCTTCTACTAGTGAGCGTAGTCGGGGCGTAGGAGGTGAAGGTACATAAAGGGAAGGCCCTTCACTACATGAAATTTAACATCGCACCTACTTTTATGGAATACCAATCATTAACCAATCAACTTATTATTTTTGAATGGAGAATGGATGGGAGGTTGCAAAAGATTGAGGCAAATATTGTGGAGATCAAGGATTTGCTAGCAAATTTGAATCCTCACTCGAGAAAGCATGGACCTCCATCTTAGTATCGTATTTCAATTTTTTTCTTTTATTATTTTGATTGTTTGTCATTAAATTATTTTTATTTTATTGTTTGTCTTAATTAATGTTGTTTGCATGTTAGATCTTTTATTTAATTTCCTATGATGTTGATTATGATTGTTGTACATATTGTGTTTATTTTCTTATTTAATAGTTAAAGATGTTTGATTATTGACTAAGCTTAATTAGGGTTATAAATGCATAATATAAGTGAATAAATATATTTGTATGCATCAGTTGATTGACCTAGAATTTAATTGAAAGGGTATTAGCTTGTTGTGATGAATGAATGACACTTTTATTCGGTAAGAGTTTAAGACCAATTATAAGTATTCGTTCTTGAGAGTATTGTTTCATGTTAAACTAATCTAGAACTTGCTTGCGAATACTAGTCAAGATTATATAATCTTATGCAAACATTAAAATGATGAAGGGATTTAGGATATAACCTCAGAGCTTAAAAAGCCACCATGATATTATCCTTAGTGAACCCCTCTGAGCTTGCATCAAACCTTTTTTTGGCTAAAACTTGAAACATGAGCTTTGTCCTTTATCATTTATCTACTTTGATTATACCCACCATAAGGGCAAGTTGAGCATTTAAAAGTACATATGTTGTTGTACATTGGGAAAAAAAAGTAAATGGTATCAACCAAAGAAGAGAGAGAAAAAGAGGAAAAGAAAAAAAACAGATTTATGTTGTTCATTGAGTAAAAAAGCAAATCATATCAACTGAAGAAGAAAGAGAAAAAAGTAAATAAAGGAAGGAGAAAATGACATGCAAAAAAAAAGAAAAAAGGAAGAGAAAAAAGAAAATGAAGGGAAATGGTAGGTTGGAAAAGTAAAGGGGATTGGTTAAGTTATGTTTCTACCTGAAAAGAAAAAATTTTGTGTTTTATATTTTACTAGTTTGTATCATTTTAAATGCTTACTTAGTCTTTTGGTTTTAAGCTTAATTTTATCTTTTCCATACCTTTCCCTAAGCCTTATTACAACCAAAATAAAGACTTTCGGATTAATATTTGTGTTTGATATATAGTATTGAAGATTGGATTAGCTAGCAAGCTTATGGTTGATGTTTAACATGAAATGAAAAATGAGTGAATATTTTTAAACTCTGAATGCCTGAAAGAAGGAAAAATTGAGTGAGTGTCTGTCACACTTGTTAATGGTCTTTTAGTTGATGTACTTGTCAATTATGGTTATGCATGTGAATAATAGTCTTTTCAAGAATTATTAAGAGTTTTAAAATCTTAGGTTGTGTTCGTTAAAATGATCATTAAACATCTTCGAAAAAATTTGTTGTTATTATTAATCTGTTTTTGTATTGGCGTTTGTGTTTTTATGATTCAATGTTTTTAACTGTTTTTTTTCCTTAATTCAATGTTTTTAATGATGCTATTTTTTTTCTTTTCTTAATTTCACGTTACTGTTGATTATTGAATATCATTAATCCTCTTTAACAATGTTCTTGTAAAGAAAAAAGAAAGAAGAAAGAGAAGACAAAATTCAAGGGTCAGAGACAAACTTCGATGTTGTAAATGTAATTGTTGATAAAGAGGATGGTGTGGAGAAGAAGAAGATAAGCAAATAGACGGATAGGTATGGTGTGCTATTGTTAAGAAGAAGAGAAAAAACAACACTTAATATAAGTGTATTATGAATGTTTAATTTGTGAGAATGTTTATGTTAAATTAATAGCGTTAAGGTTTTAGTTTAATGTTTATGGTTAATTGATAGCATAAAATCATCAGTGATAGCATAAAATCATCAGTCACGGGTGTGACTTATATTGTATTGTTAATGTTTAATTCATGAGCAAAAACTCTAAATTCTTGAATAGTTTTACTTTATCATATGATTGCAAGTTTTGATGTTTATGTAATATCTATGTTTTTGTCGTTGAAGTTTTAGTTTAGTTGATAGCCTAACATCATCAGTCACGAGTGTGACTTATGTAAGTCACACTCGTGATTGATTAGTGTTGTGAATGCTTAATTTGTGAGTAGATTTTTTTTATTCTTGAATAGTTTGATTATGATTTTAGGTTTTGATGTTTATGCAATATTTCATGTTTTGGTCCTTAAAACGGTTTTAGTTACGTTTAATTGTTAGCCTCTTCGTGTTGTTATGTTATGATCAGTCGAGTGTGACTTATCAAATCACATCCGTGAGTGAAAAAATGTTAAAGTTATAGAGATTGAAGCTAGAAAAAAATTGAGCTTGTTGTATGTATTTAAGAAAGTTTTATTTATCTAGAAAATAATTAAATAATATGTAACATTAAGATTAGTAGTAAAATGAGAATAAGTTAATCAAGTTTATATTTAGCTATTTACAAGAATTATATTTTACGAAAATTTGATAAAAATGAAAACGCAACAGAAAACAAGAAATGTTAAAAAAAGAGAAAATCAACATAAAGTAAGGAAAAGGTTTTCTTTTGATATGTTGAGATGTGTACTAATTTTGAAGAATTAGTTGATGGATTTGCATGAGTTTGATAAAGATAATTGTTGTATGCCAAAAGTAATAAACGGTTATAATCCAAGTAATAAAAAATTATACACGATTTTGATTTAACAATAAAAAACCATCATATGAATATCCAGAATTTTGATGTTTAGGAAAACATGAAATTAAAGCACAGAAGTCACATGATTATTTTGTCTAACAGAAATAGCTTATGACAATTTAAGTTTTTTGTTATTGGGATTAACATCTACATTTGACTGCGGTTTGGGTCAGTATGGTTAATGATCATATATGCATCTGACTGCAGAGTGGGTTGACTTTGGCTTAATCTTTTATCAAGGCATTGTCTAAGTGATGAAGAAGATTCAACAATATGCTCTAAAAATATAAAAAATCAAATTATATTAGCTACAAAGTACATAAGGTAACACTATTTTTTTGGGTAAAAATGGCAAATAGATAATTAACAGATGATAATAAATTAAGGAATACCTGAAATAGGTGGAGGTAGCAACGTTATTTTGATCATCGGTTGAATATCATGACTACTTAATATTGAAGAGTTACATATACACTGAATATTTGTATATAATAATTAATAATAATTGATAATTAATAATGATGGTTCATGACTAACATATATATTAAATATTAATATTAACTACTTAAACTATTAATTATATTTAAATATATCAATTAATTAATTATATATTAAATTTTTTAGTTAAAACTGAATAAATTTAACGGTCAATTAAGTACAATAGTATTAATTAGTTGATTAACATTGATTATTAAAATACTTAATTATTAATTGAAGGTGTTGATTGCTTGCTAATAAGGAAAAGAAAATATTAGTTATTAGTTGAATAATTATGACAATATTAATCGATTATTTAATTATAATGTATTTAAAACATATTAAAGGATATAATTAATAAAGTAAAATAAAATAAAATAAGCCAAGCAGTATAAATTAGTTGATTAATTTTATTATAAAGAATTGATTATTTAATTATAATATATATAACACATTAATAAAGTATAATAAATTAATTAAAATAAGATTAATTAGCAAATATATATATATATATTTTTACCTAACATTAATTAAGCTTAGAGTGACAAGATTTACTTAATTCTTAGGCCTAAAAATTTTCATATAATGAAGTTCATTGTCCCTAGGATTTACATGAGAAGGATATAATTTATAATTGTTTAATTCAATAATTGATTGAAAGCATGGTATTAGAATTATTTAATTACTATTTCCAATTAAATATACATTTTTATTGATGTTATTAGTCATTATTAATTATCTAATTTTTTAAATCTTATTATTAATGAATTGTTAATAACGTAATTATTAATTATTATTAGTTATATATCAATCACAATGGAGTATAATAAATGCATAGAAAAACAGGTCTTCTTTCTTCTTTACGTGCTTGTCTCTCTAATTTCATCTCACAGAACTCTCCTTCGATAGATTTTGCTGATTTTGTTCCAAGTTTCTACCAAATCTTGTAAGTTCGCTTAAATTTTCAATTAAAACCTTGACATTTGTGCACATTTTGTTGTTTTTGTTTTTGTTTTTCCTTTCTTCCCTCCATTTTGGCATGTTTCTGTCTCTAAGGGTTGTATGTCTTCTCTCCTTAAATTTATCATGTTTCTTTCGGATATTTTGCAAGTTTCATGCCATTATGCCTTCAAGAACGAAGAAATATGTTGAACTTATTGAAGCTGAGGTGGCAGGCCAAATGGCTGTAGACATTGCAGCTACTTATAATGCTCCTTTTCCCATTTACTCGAGGGAAGAAGGTTTGAGGTACGTTAGTCTAAAAACTAGACCCGTTCTTACACCACGATATTTCAATTTTGAAGTGTTAGAATAAATAGGGCTGAAAGATCAATTGATGAGATTGTGTAATAAAGGTGGTTAGGGGCAATTTGTCCAAATGGATTATCCCATTTTTCATGAACTAACCCTTAAGTTTTTCACTTCATTGAGGTTTGACTCGAGTAAACCAAAAAATTTTTGGTTTAGACTACGAGGTCAGCTTGGTAGTTTCGATGAGAAGTTGTTAATTCAACTTTTCCAATTTTCTAGGTCAAAGGTAGAAAATTCTCATTAGGACTTCTCACCTATAATTTAATGGAAGTTTTTAATTGACTTGCCTGAGTTCAACGATCACAATGGATTGAACTCTCATATTGTTAATCCTGAACAATTATTGCTGTGCAAATTCATATGTTATGTTGTGTTCGATAAAACTCAAAGCAATAAATGTTCTACTAAGGAATTGTTGTTATTATATTGTATAGATGAGAAGATTAAACCTAACACGTTCTCTTTTTTTCCCAATCTTTGACCCAACTTGTGGCAAAGAAGGGATCATCGCTAGGAATGGATTATTTAGCTACTATTTTGGCCCAACATTTTCAAATTGATGTTACTAGACTAACCCTTGTTCATCATGAGTATTTTGATGCACTGTACTTAAGATGTTCTGAAATATTATCGCATGATAATATGGAGTTTTGAGATCCTCGGACACGTACTACAATGAAGTGCAGGTTTTCAAGTGGGGCTTCTAGTTCTAGAGCTCCTGTGGACTCATACAAATCAAGTGAGGAACTAGATGCACTAAGGGGTTAGGAGAGAGTATACATACTTGTGGCTAATAGTCACAAGAAGATACAAGAGCAACTTCACCAAATGAATGAACAAGTGCAATTGATAGCTCGTCAACAGCGAAAGCTTGAAAAAAAAATCCACAAGTCTTGGAGGATGCAAGGACTTCACATGCCATCTCCAACCCCATTGCCTCCACCCTCTCCATAAGCTCTCTAAACTCCCTCATTCATTATTTTTGTTTTGTGTATTGGTTTGTTCGTTGTTTCTAATTCTGTTGTCACTATGCATTGATACTTATTTTGTGCTATGATTTTTGGTTTTAGTAAATGTGTTCTTTGTTTGTAGTATATTATGTTATATATCAGGTTAGGAGTTGTTGCCTTGAAATTTCATCTTAGTAGTCGGAATAGGATTGAGTCATATGCTTGAAGATAGAATTAGGCCGCTTAGATAGAAGATGCACCATGTGGATTGGTTGAAGTAGTTGGTTACATAGACTTACTCAGAAACTGATGTTTGAATGATTAGGTGATGTGTAGAAACATGATTGATTTTCATTTGAGACTAAGTGAGAAATTGAGCTTCTATGACTCTATTTTATAGTCATATCATTTGTTTTGATTGTGTGATACTTCCATAGGTAGTACATCTAGAACTTGCTTTGAACCAATCTCAATCTACGAGATTCTTGCTAAATAGAAATGATTAAGGCCCTTGTTCTTTTATCCCTTGACTTAAGTACAAACCTATATCATTGTCTCTTGCAAACCCCTTCAAGCATTTGATCTTTTTGTTTGTAAAAAACCATCATCTTAAACCCTAAACCTTGTTAGCCTGCAGTATCACAAGTTTAATAGAGTGCTAAGTTATATAAGGTTGGGAATCTTAACAAAAATCTTGTTTTTTTGAGACACCTTGAGTAGCTTTGTTTGTATGTTTACTTTTATAGCATATTACATCTAGCTACTAACGTTAGTTGTGTTTCTTGATTATTGTGAAAAGAAAGGGAAAAACATAAAAAAGAAAAAGAAAAGGAAAAGAATGAGATATATTAGTAACAAGAAGTGGGGAATAGTTAGTCATATTTTTCTTGATTATTGTGAAAAGAAAGGAAAAAACAGAAAAAGGAAAAAAAGGAAAAGAAAGAGATATAGTAGTAATAAGAAGCAGGGAATGGTCAGTCATATCCATTTATATGTTTCAGTTATTATTTTGTGTCCCGTTGCATACTTAGTACTCTACGAGTGTTTGTGATGAGCCCTGAAATCTCATTGACATACCCTAAACCCTAGCCCCATTATAACCTTTAGCAAAGTCCTTTTCATCTATTTTTGCATGTAATCATTGTGGAGAAGAATTGATATATTTACAAGCCTATGGTACTATACTTTTCTATAGGGATTCTTGAGCGAAACACTAACTGAGTGAAATGAGCAAATTTAGTGAGGAAGACTCATTTTGAGTCCATGCTTGCCTTTGATTGATAGCATCATAATTTGAGCTTGATTATATACGCTCCTAGTCATGATATGTGCAGTAATTGGACATTCAAGTGGACGAAGTTTGAAAGATTGCATGATCTTAATCCTTGGGATGATGAATTGATAGAATGGATTGGCTATTTCATCTACTTAAGTGCTTTTTTGTGCGTTTTAGCTCTACTTTATTTGATCTCTAGCATTTTTTGTATCTTTTCTTGATCTTTGAAGTGTTTTGTTGTTTCTTTACATTATTTCATGGTTGAGGGTAGTTTTGGAGCCTATTGCTGATGAACTGTGCAAGTATCAAATTTGTAGTTGTGGATGCGGTATAGATGATTTAATGGCAGCAGTGGATAAATTTGGAGAATTCAAATTATGGAGAGGAAGGACAACGTGTGAGGAGCTTAGAAAAGGAATGTAGAGTGTAGAAAGTCATGGATTTTGTGGGATAGTTCATGATTATGAGGGGATAAATATTTTGTATGAGTTTTTCTTGAATTATTTGTGCAACTCTTGTTATTTTGTATGCAATTATAAATGTTTTGCTATATTTGTTGTGTTTAAAGTAGTCGATAATAATTAGAAATTATTAATAATGTTAATAATAAATAATAACATGAACGTTGAGTACATTCGGAAGAGATCAATCAATAAATTATATAAGAATTATTTGTAATTATAACATGATAAATTTAACAGTTAATGATAAATAAGTTATTTATAAATAAAGTAAAATTTAATAAATTGAGGAATTTCTCATATTTTAAT
>JANSVA010042620.1:0-13498 GCA_025504915.1 Erythroxylum reticulatum | reverse complement strand
AAGATTGATTTAACCTTCAAAATTAAGAAGATCAATTTCACTATTTATAATATCTCAATAAGACCGATTTATGCCATAACTTATATGATCAGCACATCCCTTAATAATAAGGCTCAGTGGGGCACTAAACAATTTCATTTACTCTAATACCTTAACATATATCACCAAAATCATTCAATCTTATCTAGAGATGTATTTATGTCAATTTACCAATTAGTAGCTTATGATAAGGACACTTTAGTCCCATTCAATTCTAGATAACTCTTCCTCTTTTGTGCTAGTTCTCGATCGTGGGGATCGTGTCATAATCGTGTCCTTCTTTTCCTTCAAATTCATCAAATATGATAACATCATTATCAATCTCAATTCCTTCCCTATTGATCACTATAAGCACTTTCGTGTCTTACTCTAACTCATCTTAGTCTTTGAACTATAGGAACTATGATTAACACTTATTTAATAAGTTGTCGATTGCTTCCTATATTATCTCCACGCATATCATACCTATAGGCTTAATATTTTCACTTGTCATAGTGACCCCTATTATCATATGTGCACTCTCAATAGCAAATCAACTTACCCTTGGCAACTTTTTCATATATCGCTATTATCCTCTCACCTTCTAATGACCATATATCATTATGCATACATATGTTCGCAATCAATTCAGAATCATAGATGCATACTCATCCAAAAATTCTAATCTCAATTTCACAAACATATTCTTATACTAAATCATAACTCTTTTCACTTTTTTTTAAATTCAAACAATCATTTAAAGTCTAAGTTCAACCTCTCAAGGTCACTTTCAACTTGGCTTGTACTCTTTATTCTCACCATTTCTATTTATATGCTTATTTTTACTCAAACAATCAATTACAGTGCATTCACATTTATATCACCTTCGAGGACATATTACCATAATGCAACATCGATGTCATATTCAATAATACATCCACAGATACAAATACACTAAATCTTTATCTATTATATCAAACCATATACTATTTCTTATTTTTAGAGGTCCTTCAACCTTCCTCTTCTTTCATTCTTGCCTAAAATCCTATCTTATAAGCATTTCTAACTTTTCCCTTACAACACATCATTCATCTCTTATAAAGTCAATTTTGTCTATTTCCCTTCCCATATATATATATATATATATACGTCCTTAATCAATTTAGAATTATCAATGCATAAACATTATGAATTTATAGTCTCAATTTTCCCCTAATATCTTCTTATAATGAATTACAAACTCTTATCACAATACTTACATAACCATTTCGGTTCCAAAGTCATTCCTTTTATGATCATAACAATTTATGATTTCATTTCATTCTGCATGTACACTTTAGTCTCCTCATCTCTACTCATATTCCCATTTGCCTTAATCAATCCACGGCAATATACCTACTCACACCTAAATCACTCTCAAGGGTATATACCCTATTGTGGTGAACCTTTATCTATCATACAAAACCAAATACTATTTCTCATCTCTAGAATGTCCATAAACCTTTATTTTCTCACATTTTGTCAGATCATCATTTTTCCCCAATGCTTTTAATAGCTTAGACTCTTAAGGAATGCTCATACATGTGACTTATACTGGGGATCAGTTGCCACTGTCTATTATGACATGAACTAAATGCATGTGACTTAACACATATTTCAGAATGCCCATATAAGATAGTACTTTTGGGCTCTGATATCACATAAATGTAGCACCCCACTCTCAAAAGACCCGAACCCGACATCGATGGGTGATGTCCGAGCTTGTGCCTCGCAAGGGTGGCATGCTAGAATACTCAATCACTCAAAAATTAGTATAAAATTTTCTTCTGTTTTAAACAACAAACATGACACGCCAAAATCTATAACCAAATTGGGCCCCATTTTATTTCATAACCATTTCACAATCACACATTACATTCAACAATATTTACAATAGTAATTTAAACCTTTTTATAAACACAAAACACTTTAGTTGCTTTGAAATAAAAATTTATAAAAAAGTTACGACATGAACACTTCAATACAAATTAAAGAAATGCAATGCAGATGTGAACTGATCCCGACCTTTCTCCTTCACTTATATGCTATGATATACTCCTGTTGGCCTAACGGGGTATTCTCCTGATCCGAAAAAATAATTGCAAATTTTAGGTAAGTTTTACGAACTCAATGAGTGACCATCATTGATGGCTCACCCAGTCACATAACATATAATTCACATTCAATACACTTAATCATTCATAGTATGCATATGCAATGCACATGAGACTCACTTTTCATTTATTACTTAGTTGTGACCGAGTGCCTAAACTATCCCGTATCTATTAGATACCGGGCTCATTAATAACTATCCCTTGTCCGCTTGGGGGATACAGGGCTCATTATACATAGTAGGCCTGAAGCTCTTAATCACTTTTGAGCTCAAGGCTCATTTTCACTTTCGGAGCTTTAAGCTCTTTTTCATTTTCAATGGCTACTCCGGTCACAACTGCCATTATATTTCATGCATTCATGAGATGGAATGCATTACTCACATTTGCATAAAAACCATTCAATCACTTTAACTTATCATCGGACCTTAGTCTATCATTTAACATTAAAGTTGAGAATCACTTCACTTACATACAAATGCATTTTCAAAACACATTTAACAATCAAATTGCGTACACTTAGTTCATCCCATTCACATTCAATGAGCACTTTAATATTTCATTCATACAATGCATTTGTTGGACCTTCTATCTGGAAATCAACATAGTCAAACACATTCATATAGTCAATCAATACCAAAATTTGCACAAAACAAACAATAAAATGAGACCATCTAGGTCTACTCACAGTATGCTCCAGATTAGCATTTGGTTCTAATTTTTGGGAACTCTTGAATGCTGACACTTGACCTGCACAATTCATTTATACAAGACACACATTGCACACTCATTAATAATTGCACACGTATAAGCATTTAATTATGCACAAGTATATAAATGTAATATGTACAATGCATGCTCAATGACAATTTTGGGTACTTAACGAACTTTATATCTTATGCACATTCCCATTTTATAACTTAATCACTTATCAGTTTTTTTAATCATAACCAATCAAAAATCTATAATTTTTCATGATCATCCAAAAATTAAAACACTTCACGTATTTTATCACCTTTTCTGCACTTCTTTACTTTCAATTCTTCTGCATTTCTAACTTTTGTGTTTTCGTCATTTATTCCTCTAACTATCACTTTAATCATTCTTTCACACCTTTACACACTTTCATTGATTTTTCAACTCCCAAGACTAGTTTAATACTATCGCATAATATTTCAGCACACTAAATCTTCTCACTCATTTTCCAGGAAATAAGAATATCACTGTTCTTAACCATTTAGCAGTAAACTAACGATGCATGCTTCATTTTATGCAAGAACTATGTAAGCATAACAAGCTTACTTGTTTGAAGCTTCAATCTCTACAAAATCACATAACCCTAGTCCCTCATGCACCCAGGTACATCAACTTGAAAGTTGCCAGGGAGGCTCAATTTTTCTTGGAATAGAAGGAAGAAATATCAGAGTGGAAGTGATGAGAAACAGAGAAAAGCAAGGTTAAACTTTGATGAATATTTAATGAAAGGTTCTGAGTTGGAGGAGTTCTAAAGAAAGAAGTTTCAAGAATGATAAGGATAAGGACATCAGCTAGCCTTTTAAGACAATAAAAATCTTAACTCTAGCTAGGACACCTATCCATTTCTTATCCACTTATCCACTTCCCTTTATTAAAACTGACTTAAGTATAATTTACACTTAGGTTTATGACTTAATAAAACCACTGTAATCACAAGTCATAACTTCTTACTCACTTTCAGATATTTCCCATAACACTTCATTTTGGGTCAACTTTACGTATTCTTTTTGAACCCAACACTGAAGTCATTTTGCAACATTTTCTTCTAATAACATATTCCCCTATGTCTTATGTCTCCATTAACACCACAAATCATTTAATTTGGTTCTGTCCTCATATTGAACCTTTTTCTTTTATGTTGACTAGTATAACTTTCACTATAGGTATCGAATTAAGATCCTTATTAGATGGTTTAAAAGAGGACTTATAGGTCTATAACTTTCATGAAGATCTCGAAGGCAAGTTCTATCATCTATAGAGTCAAATTTGGACTAGATGATACAAAATGACTACTATACAGAAGAAGAGGTTTCGGTCACATAAGTAGAAAGTAGACGAATGCAAAAGCAAACGAATGCAAAGAGCAGATGAAGCAATTAGCAGACGAATGGCAAAGCAGATGAATGCCAAAAAGTAGACGAAGCAATAAGTAGACGAATGCAAAGAGCAGTCGAAGTAATAAGCAGACGAATGGAAAAGAAGACGAATGCTAAAAAGTAGACGAATGCAAAGAGCAGACGAAGCAATAAGCAAACGAATGGCAAAGCAGAAGATTCAAAAGCTAACTTAAGATGAAGCAAAGTCAACTAAAGACGATGCAACTTTTAAGACGAATGACGTCATCACAGATGATGTAACATCATCACAGACAATACGTCTTTACAGACGATGCATCTTTATAGATGATGCATCTCTTAAGACGAATGACGTCATCACAGACGATATGATGTCATCACAAATGATAGGTCTTTACAGACAATGCAACTTTATAAACGTTACATCTCTTAAGATGAATGACGTCATCATAGACGATACGTCTATGCTCCTAAACATCTTCACTCTTAAGGACCATAACTTTCTTCTCCACTATGTAAAACTCCCATACTAAATATTCTCAGTAAACTTCTCCAATTTATTTTCCTTCACTGAATCCAACACTTAAATTTTATTTCTAATCTTTTTACTCCAGTTCATTCTACTCATTAATATGACCACTATCCTTAATCTGTCCCATTACTATTCAATATACCTGAAATGTCAATGAGTGCATGTACAATTATTTTCATGTATGCAAAGATTCAAATTCACATGCATGCATGCTAACATTCTACTGAGCATGAAAAGCAAAATTTTCTAACTTTCACATTGCTACTCTCTCCCTTATTGAAATCTAGATTCTAACCCTTAATATGGGGACGGGACGTTACAACTAGGGAGGAAATCAAATTGCAATTGTAAGAGCTAGAGGGACTAAGGTTAGATACTTACAAGAATTGGAGAATTTACAAAGAAAAAAACCAATTGTTTCCATGATAATATGATCTTGAGGAAGTAATTTATGGTGGGACAAAGATTTTTATTACATAATTCTTAATTAAAGCTTATGTCAAGTAAGTTATATTCTCGATGACTTGATCCTTTTATTGTCACTAATGTATTTTCTTATGGTGTAGTCGAAATAAAAGATTTAGATACGAGGAAGATTTTTAAGGTGAACGGACATAGATTGGAAGTTTTTATGATATTATGGTTTCAAGTGTGGTGGATATTAATTGGGCACTTCCCTAATATTTAGAAGTTTAAGAACAAACAGCTTCGTTGAGCTTAATGAAGTTAAATAATTTTGCTTTTTAAGAGGCAACCTAAAACATGATAATTTTTATTAGTGCTGCTTTAGCTATGTATAGTTTTCATTTATTGTTCTCTAAGTAGTTAGTTTACTAGTTTACGGAGGAATCGAGTCTTAAAATTACAAAATACAAAAACTCACAACGCAAAATCTCAATTCATGTGATGTAGGTTTCTAGAACGGAACCCTTTAAATTCCAAAATACTTTCATTCATAAGGCATAATCATAAATTATTATTGATAGTAATCTATTTTGTTTTAAAAAATAGTGATTTTTAAAAAAATTAAATTACAATACATAAACATAAAAGAGATAAATAATAATAATTAAAAACAATACAAGATTCAAAACCTTAATTTATTTCTTTTTTAGGTACACCAATGCATCTATCAGTCCCTGACTTCCCAATAGTGGCACTACAAGTAGACCTAGGTGCATTACCAGTCATGCTAACATTCAACACACCAGGCGTCCATATTCCCCCATCACCATAAGTTGCATCAACCAAAGTCTTTAGCAGGCATCCAATGATAAGTTCACACGTCCAACATCCCAAGTAGCCTAGGCTTCAATTTCACAGCCTTATAACTGAATTAAATCACTTGTTAATATAGAAATCACAAGAAAAAGGGGGGCGATTGAATTGTGTTAAATCGTCTAAAATATTAATCTTTAAAGTCTTCATGATTTTATTTAGAAATTTAGACAATTACAAAGCAATTCACTTAATTTGATGAGAAATGCAACAACGAAAATTATTATCTATTCTTCTAACAACAAGAAAATTAAAGAGATAAGAGTTAGAGAATATGACACCGCGATTTATACTGGTTCACCGTTAACCTTAGGCTATGTCTAATCCTTAGAGTTTGTCTAAGATTTCACTATATTCTTCAATGTTACAAGTATTATTTCTACCCTTGTAGAGCCTCTTCAGGTCTCTCTCACAAAGTATTCTTTATTTGCTTCCTTAGCCTCTCTAGGCTCTGGCCTTTCTTTTACTGGATAAGATATTGTTTGAGCTTCACGCTATAGATGTATTTGCTCTCTTTCTTTCTTTCTTTTCTCAAAATATTTTTTTGTGTGAGCACTTGAATATAGAGTTTCTCTAAGTATGTTTTTTACAATTAGTTTTCCTTTTCTCTTGTATATTTAGTTTACGACTATAACTAATATTTAAACCTAAATCTTCAACTATCTTCTTTGAGAAATCTACTTGTTGAATCTTCTAAAAACTGTTATTAGTGGAGTCATGTAATCAACTCCAACTAATTGACTAATGTTTTAAAATATTTTTCAATTGCATCGTCATGAATAGATTTCGTATGCTTTGCTTGGTGTTATGCTTTGTCTAGTGTTATAGACCAAACACTTCACACTTCATCTGATCTATCTAAGATGCTTTGTCTTATTTAGTTTTTACTTAAGTATCATCTTGAATTGACAATTTGTGTCAGTTATATTTATCTGCGCACTTAAAAAAATTCATCAAAACAATTCACACACTTCTATGATTATTACTATTTGATTTTCATCAAAATTAACAGAAGAAGTGAAGTCTTCTTGACTTAACAATCGCCCCTTTTTGATGATAGCAAATAATTATAATATTAGAAGATAAAGTAATATTTAGATGAATAAAGCAAGATATATAAGATAAAGATATGCATAAGTTATACAATGAATGCTTTCTAATGTTCTCCACTTTTCTCCCCCTATTTATTATTAATCAAAAGGATAGTTGATGTTAGATGCTTCAAAATTTCAGAATATATGTGTTGAATATTAGTGCAAATTGTCTTAAGATCTTCTTTTATTGAAATACGTAGATACGTTATTTTTTCATGAAGATCACCCACTGCATCACCTAGTTCATCAACTTTAGTATTAATTTCCTCAATGTTTTTAACTAAGACTTCCTGAACTTCTGTCTACTTGTGACTAGCTTCAGTCCATTTGATGAAATTCTTCAAGAACTCTTAATTTACAGTAACATCTTGTAGTATTTCACTAAGTGGATGAGTATGTTCAAAAACATATGGTTTTCTAGGCGAATCGTCTAATTCTATAATTTTGATTGAACGTAATTTGAAGGGTTATTTTCCTTCAGTGATATCAAGATCATCAGATCTGGATAATTTATGAATTGGTTACCCTAGAAGGTGTAAAATAGTTTTAATTGAAGGTATGAAACCTAAGGGTTTGAAATAAATGATTAAATGCACAAAGGTTTCTCAGTTAAAATCGATACCTTCAATTGTGATACTTTTATACCTCCCTTCTAATATTGTACCAACTACCTTGAAACTTTCATCTTTGGTAGATGCTACAAATTGACTTCCTGATGCCCTTGATATGTGATATGATACATAGACACCTACAGGTTGAGCTGCATGACATATACTGTCTATATTCTTCATTGCCACTTAAATCTGTTCTTCTGTAAGATGATCTTCATGTCCTTCGGGAAACATCTTCTTCTTTCCTTTTCCTTCATTTATTACAGGTGTTGGACGTCTAGGTTATACATCTAGTATAATCTTGATTGTCTTTCTGCTTGTTACCGGATAGATTATATAACGATCTTTCGTAATCTTCAATAGATATTGTTCTTACTTTTCATCTCGCAGAATACTATATAGTCTTCATTCTTCAGGACTTAGAAGATGTATCGTCTAATCATTTACTATTATAGGCTTAACTTGAACCTTAACTATCTATTTAGAAAGTTATCTGATGATAATTGAACTTCTGTTACGATCAAGTGTTGATTCTTCTATAACCTTCATTTTCAAATCTTTTTCTTTATTGGTTGAGGAGGGTTGTAAGGTACTAGCTGGTGTTCAACAGTCTGTGTCTTTTGTGGAACATCCGATGAAGAAACCTTCTTCTGAATAAGCTTCATCTTCTTTTGTTCTTTTGCTAGTTTGGAAGAAAGTTGTTGTTGAGGCTTCTTCTTCTCAAATACTAGCTTCCTTTTTATCTCTATCTCTTCAGATGATTGTACTGATTGAATTTGAGGGATAGAGACAATTGATTTGGTAGAATGCTATTGTTACTCTTTCTCCATTTTACTCTCAGAATCTCCATCAAAATCAGAACTTTCTACTTCTTTTGTTCTTGTTATTGTAAGGTCATTAATCTTATTGACCTTCTTGACTTTTCGAGCCTTTCTTATTGGAGCGTCTTAACCTTCCTCTTTAAAAACACTTGGTGATTTGGTTGTTGAACCTTGCTTTCCTTCTTTTTTAGAAACGTCTTAACTTGTATCAGCACATCAGACCATTGTTCAACCTTTTCCTCTGCTAATATTCTTTCGATTGATCGAGGTTTTGCTTGTATTTTCAATGAAACATGTTCACTCTTGCTTCGTCTTAGTAAAAGCTACCCCTTATGCTTTGCTTTTTGTGTGAAATCTACATCTGCTTTAGCTTCAGCCTTGATTCCCATTTTGTGAATATTAAAGGCATTAATAATACTCTTAACATTCATCTTTACTCTGTTTCCTCTATCAAGTAGGATTCCAGATTCTTTGAAGAATCTTGTTAACAACATATCGTAAGGTAAAGAACCACTCTTCACATAATAATCTTCCCTAGCCTTTATCATGTACTTCATAATCAAGAACAGAAGATTAAAAGGTTGGTGAGTAAGTAGATGAAACAGACAATATTCATCATTCATTGTCACCAAATCCTTTGATCTTACTCTTGGTAGGATATAATGGAGAAGAAGTGAATGAAGAACCCTAGCCTTTGGAATAAGGGTTGAAGACTTCTTGACTTTTGGATTACTGGATCCATATAGTTGTCGATTGATGTTGACTTTCTCTATATGACTTTAAGCAATCCAACCTGTGTTGTTGAACAATTTTTCTCCAATATTTGGACACCCAATAGCCTTCTTGATAAAATCTTTTGTGATTATTACCAACAACCCATCTACCATTGATACCAAGGTGTTGTCTACCACCTTCGCATTCTTCCAGAATTCATATATTTCATTCAGATATACTGTCTCTCGAATGTTGAAGAATTTCTTTACTGCTTCAATCTCAGGTTCGATATTCATTTGATTATTCTTTAAGGAAGTGAAATCGACGAGTCTCCCATAGAAAAGAGATTTCGACATTTTTAATCCATAAAAAAAACACTAAACACAGAAATGTATTTCCCTTAAAGAAGCGAGGTTAGTATATAAAAAGAGATAAAGGTATGAAATGAGAAGAATTTAAAGTTTAGAACAGAGGGTTGGATCGTCTTTGTTGAGAGAAATTTGAACAAATCAGTTTTGAAGTTTTTCAAGAAAATTCCAGAATGTAAGGTATTGCAAAATTTTGAGATAATTTTTTTTTATACACACTCTTGAAAAGTTACCATTTGTAAATTACCGTTACTATTTAACTTGAAAACTTATGACTTTTCAGCTTCTTCTGGATGAATCATCTGGATCATGGAGTTTTAGACAAATGGTCATTTAACATCACCATATTTAGGTTTCGTCTGATTTCCTTAAATCTGTCTTCACTTAAGGGTTTAGTGAAGATATCTGCCCATTGTTGATTCGTCTCAACAAATTGTAGATTGATGATCCGTCTCTATACATAGTCTCTTATAAAACGATGTCTAACTTCAATATACTCTGTCGTTGAGTGTTGTATTGGATTTTTTGAGAGATTAATAGCACTTGTGTTGTCACAAAATATTGGAATCTGATCTTCTTGGATAGAATAATCCTCTAACTGATACTTAATCCATAACATCTGTAAACAACAACTTGCAGCTGACATGTATTCAGCTTCTACAGTAGATAGAGCAATTGAACTTTGCCTTTTTCTTGACCAAGAAATTAGATTATGACCAAGAAAGTGACAGCCTCCACTTGTACTCTTTCTATCTATCCTATCTCCAACATAATCAACATCACAGTAGCCAATTAACCTAAAATCTTTACCTTTCTCATACATTAAGCAAAGATCAAGATCAGTAGAACCTGCCAAGTATCTCAATATTTTTTTGATAGCAATATAATGAGATTCTCTAGGATCTACTTGAAATCTTGCACACAAACAAACACTAAACAATATATCAAGTCTGCTTGCAATTAGGTAAAGCAAAGAACTAATAATTCCTCTAAAAAGAGTTTGATCAATCTTCTTACCAACTTCATCCTTAGACAGGAGGATTGAAGGATGCATAGGAGTTGACATTGGTTTAAAATTATCCATTTTATATTTGACTAATCTAGCTTTGTTATGGTTTACTTTTCCTAATTTGTTTAGTTTATTTTTGAATACCCATCTAGTTCCTATAATAGATTTGTTAGATGGTTTAGGAACTAAAGACCAAAATTTATTCCTTGTAAATTGATTTAACTCCTATTGCATAGCTAAAATCCAAGCTTCGTCTTAAAGAGCTTCATCGATTTTCTTCGGTTCTAATTTAGAAACAAAAGCTACATTTGCCTATCTTCTAAATTTAGATCTAGTTCTCACTCCTTCTGATGTTTCTCCTATAATCAAGTTTTCTGGGTGAGAAGATTTATATTTCCAGTCTTTTCTTAGACTAAAATTTTCATAAATATCTTCAACCTTATCAGATGGATCGTTTAGTGGTGACATGTCAAGATTATTAACTAAAGGAGTAGATAGAGTTTCATCATCAGAATCATCTCTTTTATCTATATGAGAATCATCATCAAGTTTTACATGCACAGACTCTTCATCAGATTTAGAAACAAGATTATAAACTCTATATAGTGAATAACCTAGAAAAATTCCTGAATTGATCTTAGAATCAAATTTATCTAACTTTTCTTTTGTATTCAATATAGTGCATTTGCAACACAAAGGATGAAAGTAAGATATATTTGTCTTTCTTCCTTTCCATGATTCATGTAGAGTTTTATTTAAAATAGGTCGCTAAAATATTCTATTTTGAATATAACAGGCTATATTTACAACTTCTGTTTAGAAATAATTAGGAAGATTCATTTCATATAACATAGTCCTTGCCATTTCCTGAATCGTCCTATTCTTTCTCTCTACAACTCCATTTTGTTCAGGAGTTCTAGGAATAGAGAAATTATGGAAATTTTCATTCTCTTCACAAAATATTTTGAATTTTTCATTGTCAAATTCTCCATAATGATCACTCTTAATTTAAGCAATAGAAATTCCTTTTTTATTTTGTAACTTCTTGGATAAAACTTTAAAACATTTAAGAGATTCATCTTTATGTGATAAAAATAATATCCAACAAAATTTAGTAAAGTCATCAACAATTACGAGACCATACTTCTTTCCACTTAGACTTAGTTTTCTAGTTAGACTAAGCAAATCTATATGTAATAGCTCTAGAGATCTAGATGAAGTTACAATATTTTTAGACGAAAAGATGTTTTAACTTGTTTTCCTTTTTGACAACTCTTACAAAAGAAATCTTTGTTAAAACTTATATTTGGTAATCCTCTTACCAAATCATGTCTAACTAACTTGGAAATATGTTTAAGGCTAACATAACCTAGCTTTTTGTGTCATATCAGCTTTTCATCATCTGTTGATATAAAACATGAAATAATTTGACTTTTCAAATCGTCTAAGTTAATTTTATTGAAAATATTTCTTCTCTTGGCAGAAAAGAATATGGAACCATCCTTGTTTTTGACTACACAAGAATTTTGATTAAAGGACATTTCAAAACCAGAATCACATAATTGACTTATACTAATTAAATTATGCTTTAATCCTTCAACTAGCAGAAAATTATCAATAAATGAAAAGGAATCTTTACCAATTTTACCAATCCCAAATATTTTGCCCTGCTAGTTGTGTCCAAAAGTTACCGATCCTCCTTGCTTATGTTGGAGGTCTAGGAACATAGACCTTCTGCCCGTCATATGTTGCAAGTAGCCACTATTTAAGTACTATTGGTGATGGTTGCTTTTTCCAAGAAAGGAAATCTCATCATTGCATTCCCTTTCAGCTACCAAGCATATATTTGCTTGTTCTAATGTTTCTGAGTTTAATTTAGATTTAGACAAATCCACATCTTCCCATTTTTCCATCATGCTCTTTTTGTTTTCTTTACTTTTCTTTTGTTTTCTTTTGAGTAACAGGCATTCAGACTTATAATGTCCTAGTTTATTACACTCGTAGCAGACGATAGAACTTTTTTCATTCTTTGAATCATCTTTGCTATTCTTTTTAAAAGCAAAGTCTTTATTTCCCCTTGATTTCTTTTTCCAAATCATTTTAATCTTTTTAGAAATGAAGGATAGTTCATTTTCATCCTCACTTGAGTCTTGATCAGATTCACTAGCATCATCATTCTCGATTTCTTTAATAATTAATGCTTTTGAAGATGTGCTTCTATTTTTCTGTATCTTCTGATTCTTCTAACCAGCCTTTAATGCAATAGATTTATTTCTTCTGGGTTTATCTTCTACATCAAGCTCTACTTTATGGATTTTTAGTAAACCAAGCAATTCATCTAGCTTTAGCTAACTTAAATCCTTAGCCTCTTGTATTTCTATTACTTTGGGTCTCCATCTTTGTGGAAGACTTCTGAGAATCTTTCTGATATGATCTTGACTATTGTAGATTCTCCCTAAAGCTTTAAGCCCATTAACAATTTTTTCGAATCATCCAAACATTTGATCAATAATCTCATCATCTTTCGTCTTGAACAGCTTATACTGATGAACAAGAATACTAATCCTGGATTCTTTCACCTAGTTTGTGCCTTCATATGCAATGACAAATGTGTCCTACATTTCCTTTTTAGATTTGCATCCATGAACCTTATCATATTCACGTTTTATTAGAGCACAACTTAAAATGAATTTGGCCTTTGAGTTTAATTGAAAGCGAGTTTTCTGATCAGCTGATCATTTATCAAGAGAGATGCTATTCCCTTCATTGTCTGTTGGTGTATATGGATCATT
>JANSVA010042562.1:0-13502 GCA_025504915.1 Erythroxylum reticulatum | reverse complement strand
TGTATGTGATGCCATGTGGAGTTCTGTAGTGATCGCACGTAGCACTCCCTTATCTTAGGCTATGTATCGGAATGACCCTCGGGCGTCCCGGTGCGTACCCTAAGGTAATGGGGTGTTACAGTAGGAGATGCAGAACTCCTATTTACTAGGATGAGGAAGGTGAAAGGAGACTTTTAGGACCTAAGTTGGTACAAGTTACAGTTAATAAGATTAAATTGGTGAAGCAGAGACTTAAGGCGGCTCAAGACAGGATGAAGAGCTACACTGATGCACATAGAAAGGAGATGGAATTTAAAGTTGTAGATAAAGTATTTCTTAGAGCCTCTCTATAGAAAGGAGTCTTAAGATTTGGTAAAAAGGGCAAGCTCAGTCCAAGATATATAGGCCCTTATGAGATTATTGAGAAGATTAGGCCTCTAGCCTACAAGTTAGCCTTACCACCAAAATTATCTAAGATTTATAATGTCTTCTATGTATCAATGATGAGAAAATACCAATCAGATCCGTCACATATACTCCAAACTTCAGAGGTTCAGTTAAGGGAGGACTTGACTCATGAAGAACAACCAGTAAAGATTCTAGATTTAAAGGAAAAGGTCTTAAGAAACAAGACTGTGAAGTTAGTTAAAATCTTATAAAAGAGCCATACAAGAGAGGAGGCAACATGGGAACCTTTGGAAGCCATAAGAGAGAAGTATCCACATCTTATTATAAACTCAGGTAAGAATTTCAAGGACAAAATTCTTTAAGGGTAGAAGAATTATTGGACCCTAATTTTTTATTAATTAATTAATTAATTTTAGAGTTTTTTCCATTAATTTAGCAAGCAAATATAACTTAGAATTTAGAATAGAAATGTTATAATTAATGTAGAGTATAGTATGGTAATTAATAGACTAAAGGAGTTAATAGGTATTACATTAAATGAAGAGGGGTAAAATTGGAAAGACAAGAATAAAATGTTGTCTTGAATAAGAAAGAAGAGAGGAGAAGAGAAGAGTGCGTGAAAAACATAGGAAAGAAAGAAAAAGAAGAAGAAAATCATGGAAGCTAGGGAAAGAAGAGAGAAAATCATAGAGGAAGAAGAAGGAAGAAGATTTGGCTAAGTTTAAGGTGAGGTTTATCTTTCTTCTTGTTTGGGTAAAAAAAGAAGTAGAGAAATAATTTTTGTGATTGAAATGAAGGGAGAAAGAAGAGGATTCAAGAAACCCAATTGAATTTTCATGGATTTCTAAACTATGTCTTAGTTTTTCTAGCCTAGATATATTATGGGTAGGTTAAGTCTAAGTTCAATTTGTTATTTATATTTTTGATTCTTTAAAGCTTTATGGATTTTCTACTTGAACATTAGTTTAAATGGAAGTTTGGTTTATTTGAAGGAAACCAAGAGAATCCCATGTAAAAGCAAGAGGAAAGGTACAATTGAACTTGGAATATCAAGCAATTTAGGTGGGTAATATGTTTATAGTTATTGTTAAGATGGGCAAATTGTTTACTTGTATGTGTGTATGCTTAATTGATTGAATTTGAATTATTGTGAATGTTGGAAAAATGCATTATGATGTATTATCTGTCATGCCTTGAAAGATGCTATGAGATTTTGTATAATCAAAAGAGGAAATAGCATAAGAAGAATGAAAATATGAATATATGATGGAATGAATTGAGCATAAAAATTGCTTGTGTTTGGGCAAGAGAGAAACCATTTTGTTCGTCACTTACACGTTGACTTAAAGCCTTCTCCCGACTGCCCGCTTGTGGTACATGAGCTCCTAGGAAACAGACTCATTTAGTTTATAGTGTAAACTTTAATTTCTCCATTTTGATCCATGGGACTCTCAAGCCATTGGTTTGTTCTTGTCATTTGATTTGTCAAGTATGATATATCTGAGTATTATGTTTGATGTTTAAATATACATGATGTGTTTTATGTGATGATATTCCTTAATTATGGGTTTTAAGTTAGAATTGTGGATGATTGGATTGCTAGATAAAAATGAGATATAGATGTGTGTGTGTGTATATATATATATATATATATATATGCTTGATTGTGTGGTTTGTCACCAATAGCTATAAATGTATTAGCCACTGAGCTTTGTGGCTCAACCCATTATTTTCTCCTTAGGTGCAAAAAAAGAAGATAGTTGATCCTTGCAAAGGCTTTTGGCAAACTCCAAGATAACTCACTTTTGTAATTAAGTTAGTTCTACTATTTTTGGGTAGCTTTATAAGCATATCAAACATGAGCATCCATTTGTATTTTGTATTAAGTTATTGATGTGATTGTCGATAAGTAACTAAAGCTATGTTCAAACTTCATTTTGTTCTAGTAATGAGATTATGAATGAAAGAAGTTTCTTTTGCATGTATTCATGTTGTCTTTTATTGAGTTGTAAATGGTTGTGGGAAATTGTATGTGCAAATTAGTGTTGGAATGTTAGTTTCTAGGATGTGGATTCGAAGGTTTTGCCACGGCAAAGCCAGGACTTTTGCTTCGGTGAACCTTTCCCGAAAGATGATTTTTGGCACGATCTTGTAGCTTCTCCGCGGCGAAGCCAGACTTTCATCGCAACGTATTTTTCCCGAAGGGTGCGTTTACTCCACTTTGTGACTTCACCGTGGTGAAGCCAAATGTTGGTTGCGGTGAACTTCTCTCAAAAGGTCCTTGGAAATATTTCCATAGTTTCACTGTGGCGAAACATTTAGTTTACCGCGGTGGACCTGCCACTGCTGACAGTGAAGTTCTCGTTACAAATTGAAAGTTTCATCTTTCTTCTTGCATAACCTTCACCTGATTGCCCCAAATTGTCGCCTTAGGATATGTAATGGGACCTAGACCCAACATGTACACTTTTAAATAAGAATGTATTAACTAAGGATATCATACCTAAATAAATTCTGTACTAGCACTGAATATATTCAATACCATAACTACAAACAAAAAGTACTAGGACACATTTAAAATAAGTAACAATTTTAGTGAAAATGGGAATATCTTCATACCTTATCTCAATACAAACTATAATAGTACTCTATCTATTCCATATGATGTCTATGTACAAAAATACCATCCTTTATTATGGATAAGAAAAACTTACACTTTAAGATGGGAATAAAATGAATGAGTGGATAGAATATCATGCCTTAACAAAAAATACATTAGTAATTAGTACATTTAATACTACTATTATCAACAAAATTCAATATCACACATTTAAAATAAGTAATTACATTAGTGAAAAATGTTAAAATCATCTATAAGTAAAAATCATACCTATCCTTAATACAAACTATACCAGTTTTATTGTCACGACCCAGAACCACATCGGGCACATGACAACCGTCACATACCCAGGCTAAAGATACCTGCGATAACCTTAACCTGACTATGCAAGGCTAACTAAATATCCTTTGAAAATATTTGGACAACATAAAGATTGTATTTTGAAAATCCCAAAACTCAATTAAAATACCTGTAAATCAGTTTTAAATGCACTTCTATATTTACATTTAAAACTCAACCACAACTTCTGGACTTTTAAGTCCACTCAAAAGCAATCTTCAAAACAATACAAAAGGTTTATATATAAGGTCATTTACAATCCAAAAGACAGTCAAAAGTTAATTTACAAAATCATAAAGCATATCAGCACAACCAACTTAATAAAAACTATTCATGAGCCATAATACAAAAAAAGAACAAAATAGAGACTAACCATATATGGTAATGCCCCAAAAATGTCAAAAGATTGTACGATACACTCAAAGCTTTAAGCTTACCAAATTAACCTTCATGGTTGGAAAGCAGAGGGGGTGTGTACACTATGTATTCAATGAGCAGGAAAAACATATATCGTAAATAAAACTCGATACACACCAAGACGGTATAGATAACCTAAGGATGGGCTTTTCATGCATCTAGCATACACATAACCACCTATGAAGTGAACATACATGTCATAGAAAAACATAGGCCTAGCCTATGACTCAACATATACTGGTTAGGAACCACATAAGCCTAGCCTATTAATCACTCATCTAGTGAACATTGGTTCCAGTTCCAATACATAGAAGCAGAAAAGCATCATATGTATAAATCAAATCTTGTTAGGAAAACAAATCTCAGAATAGGCCAAAATTATTATGTGTGTCACCACTAGTTGACCAAACTAGTGTGCATACCAACCGATTCCTGGTGTTGGTTTGACTTTCATCTATAGTGAGTCCGGACTACGATCGACAAGAGCATCATGACCTTAAGTGATGACCTTATCGGTGACTAGACCTCTAAGTGTGTAATCACCAGCAAGTCTTGTAGAAAAATGTCGATACAGGGACTTGACATTTATAAAATAGCGTCAAGGGTATATAGGTTGCTTAATCTATTGAGCATAACACACGATTAGCTAATTGTTACCTTACCAATCATAAAAATAATATACAAATATTAAGTACTAAAATGAAATAGGGAATCATGCTTTTATTTATCGGTCTAACTGATAAAATAGAACCTTGCCATAGCTCTAAACTAAAAGAGAACATATACATGCAGCCAACATAACTCGATTATGCATATGTTAATTCTAAAACATTATTCATTCAATAAAAGTCATCTTTTGCACTCCAAGTGCAAAGTTGTTCAAAAATGTAGTTTTAGAAAATAAAACATTGTCCTTTTCACTTCAAGTCCACGTTTGTTGAAAACAATATTTCTCAAAATTTGTAATAAAAACATCAGTTGCACTCCAAGTGCAAAGAGTTATTCAAAACAATTTCATTTATTAAATATACAAGTATCTAGCATCCATTTGAGATTCAATTTTACTATGCATTACCTAGGCTTAAAATTCACATACAAGTCATCATGCATGTCTTAGGATGTCCTAATCCCATTTGAGATATATGGTTTCCCCAACTCACCTCAAAAGAAGGTGTACACTCCCTTGAATTCAATAATCCTCAGTATGAGTTGCTTGATTCATAGCTCCCGAGTCGTTATATATACAAATATATAATGTATTTACTACTCAAACATGTATCTCATATTCATACACCACCACAACAAAATTCATCCATAATCAATCATCATAAATGTTATTCTAATATATGTCAATAGGTCAATAATTCGCTTACTAATTCAGCTCAACGTCTCCTCAACCATCAAGCTAACCTAACCTTATGTGTAATGTTTACATCCTTTTTTTCCTAATATTCCTTTATGAACAAGCTATCTTCTTTTAATCATAACTCTCCCTACAAAACTCAAAATTCCATGATTCTTATACCTCCCAAAACTAGACTTCCATTAGTCTTAATATTTCGAAAATTACACAAACAAACAACATCTTCTTTTAAAATATAATCTTCATCCAAATTATGTCCTATTTTTGGTAAGAAACAGACTGACAACCAATACTCATCCCTTAATAAATCATTACCAATACATATCCTAACAAAATCATTTCATAGAAGCACTAATAAGAGTTTAATAATCATTTATCATGTTTTATACTTCCACTAATACGGACTCTAAGGTCCTCAAAATCAAGAAATAATACAAAGTTCTTGCACAGGGGTCTATCATAGGTAGTATTAGGGAAACAAGCATAACTCAAGCTCTAGTCACTATTATGTCAAGAAAATTTCACATAGGTTAAGTTAAGACCTATATTTACAACTTTCATTCTTTGAGTTTCTTCAAATTCGTGCTTTAAGGATATGAAAAATAGATCGAAATTGAAAGATGAAATTTAAACAAGAATTTCAGCTTACCTTGATAACTTCTTTCCTTCTCCTTTTCTCTTCCCTTTTCTCTTTCCTTCTCTTCTCATTTTCATTTTTCTCTCTCTTCTAACTTATGGCCGACCTCCACTCTCACTTTTATTGCCTTTTTCATTCATTTTCTAGAGAAAATTTAAGAAGGTCAAACTAATCCATGCGTTACCATTCCATTGGTCCATGTGTCACCATTATATTGGTACATATGTTACCCTTCTATTAGTCCTTATATATATCACTATTCTATTAGTCCATGTATCACTTACTTTAGGATCCACATGTCACTCATTTAAGCATCCATATTTCACTACCTATAAGGATACACATGTCACCAATTATAAGGCTATATATGTCACTATTCTATTGCTCCACATATCACAAGTATAACGTGCCATTTGTCACAAATTTAAAGGTCCATTTGTCGCAATTATACTCAAGCCACTTGTCATCCATTTAACTGAGTCATTTGTCACTTATTCCCAATGCCATATATCACCATTTCATAGGCCTAATCAACCTAAATTCCCATGTATCATTTTGTCTTGCTGTTTAACATTTGTCTTAAACTAAATGCATATATTACCTCATCAATTACTCAATTGTAACAATAAATTCCCAATTCACTAATTATAATCCATCAATTCATGTTGTTGGTAAATCAAAATGCAAAACATTGGGAATGCACATTCATTTTTGTTCCATACCTTGGAATATGTCAATTGAGTGCATATACTATCTTGCAATGTTTTTCTAAATCATGATTCATATATGTATACAAATATTATGCATGTGAATGAAATGCACCTGAAAAATTCTTAAATGAAATAAATCGTGTGACTTAATCTAACAGTTTAATCTCTTATCAATTTTAGGAGGCAAGATATTACATTTATTCTACTTAATACCATATTTACATGGAAAAATATCACCATTTATTATAGACAAGTCATACCTACAATTTTAAAGGACTATAATGATAGAATGCAACACAATTTGATACACGCCGATGTAGTAAAATTTTTAAAAGGCCTTATCTAATATGGTCAGATACACTCTTGTATGGTTAACCTTGTAACAAATTGTGTCCACTAAATTGTTTGGTGAACACAATTAAATACATGATCATATGGTCAAGTGTCTTTTTGTTGGAAATTTTGACGAGAAATTATGAAATACATAGTTTGGCACTTGATTGCATAAAAATGTGTTTGTTAAAATTTAGTCTAACATAATTTAATGCACAACCATACGATTAATTGTATTATTATTAAAAACTTGAATTAAAAAAAGTGAAGTATATGGATTGCTCAACAGTTATACAAGAAATTATGTCCATTAAAGTATTTCTTTAGAATATATATTACATGGTATTAACTACTCTGTTATATGGTCAATCATGTTCTTGTCTAAAATTTGGTAGGGACTAATTCATAGGTCATGTTATGATATCAAAATTTTATGATAATACATGGTCTTTTTATAATGCTAGGAATTTTACTTGGAAAGGAGAGGGGAGTTCATGATAATTGCCTTTAAATTATGTTTATGAAAGGAGTATAAGTGAAGATTTACTAATAGTTACTAGCTTTATTGAGCTTTACAAAAAGATATGTCATGTATTTTTAACCATCTATTGTCATTTGCAACTCTAGCAATTTAAATTTGTTTATATTGAATTAATAATCTTAGTCCTTATCTCATGAAAAACTATTATATTATTGCTTATCCTACCCAATTTAAAATACTTGAGTAAGGAAAAAACTCATCCATCGCTCTAAAGATCTTTTAACTATTACTCCAATTGTTATATCTATCTAATATGTACAATAGACAAGACTTAATTTATATCATTCTTATGTTCTTCTCTTAAGACTTTTCCACTCACTTTTAATAAAAACTCATAATTTCACTAGCTTATAGTATCAAGAAAAAGTTAAATAGGAAAATATTGAGATGATGAAGAAATGAATTTCTGTAGGGTAAATTCTTGAACAAAACTATGATTATAATAAGGAATATATACAAACCAAAGTTTGTTCCTTCATAGCTCAATAATTTTGTCTATGTATGATGTCTAATTTGAAGAATAATATTATGATACATGAATATATTTACTTAAAAGTGAGTGAATGGTAATCAGAGAAATATTGAAGATTGTGAAAAAAGGATCAAGATTATGAAAATAGGGCCTTTAGTTGTATAAATTCCTAATCAAAACTATGATTATGATAAGAAATATATACCAATTGAAAATACTTTCTCCACATTTTAATATTTCTATCTATCTAAGATGTCCTCTCTAAAACAAAGAAATATTAAGATAATATAGAAGGAGCTCTGGTGGTGTAAAACTTTTATTAAAGCTCCAATGTAGGAAAATGAATATACACCTATAAAAGTTCCTTATATTATTAATAAATATTTTAGGATGTCCATAAACAATCCTTAATCAAAATAGATGTTTAGAGAGAGAGAGAGAGACTCCCTTCTCTCTAAGATGGGGAAAGCTTTACTTGTATACTGCTGAATTCAGTTATGTTCTCTTTAGTCTCTCTTATCATATCATGTTCCTTTGCTCAACTACTTTATTCTCTAGAATGTTTATTGGTCTATTTGTGAGGTTTTGGATTCACTTCTCTACTATCAGGAGAAGCTCCTTACCTTAAAGGGATTTTTTGGTTTTTCATTAACCTTTTTGTCCTGCTACCTCACATCTTATCATTTAATGAATGAATTTTTAAACACATTTATTGTCACTATCTAATTTTTTTCTTAACTTATGGTTGCTAGCTCTTTGAGATTTGGTAATAGAACTTTTAATGTTATTGTATGCCTACCCTTATCATCTGACCTCATAATCTTTGGCTCTATTCATTGCTTAAGATTCCTATTTCTACTTCTTCTGTTATTATTCCTAACACTCAACATATAGTAAACTTAGTATCCCAAACCACAGCACCTTCAAAATCTCCTATTATAAATCCTCAACTCAATTAGAAAAAGGTGGTAGGAGAGAGCTCTAATGCACTCTGGAATATTTCCCCCATTATAATTTAGATGGTTGCACCATTTTTGCCCTTGAAATTTGAGTTTTGAAGGAAAGGGCTAAAAGTTAGACATCAACACTGATAAGGTTTTTCTTAGGTAAATTTCCCCCATTCCTTTCAATTAAGAATTATGCCTTTAAAAAAAATAAAGGGAGAGGTTGTGTGAAGAATTGCTATCCAAAGATAAACTTATAATCTTTAAGTTCTTAATTGATTCTAGAGCTAAAGAAACTTTGGAAGTAAGCCCTTCTCATCTCCAAAATTCTCGTTTGTTCTTACAACCTTAGAGTTCTATTATTTTCTTATTTTATGTCAAGCATGAGAATGTGCCTATATAGATTATCATCCATAATGTTCCATTCAAGTAATGGTTAATAAAGGCTTTAGTTTATTAATAAATTACATAAGTAAAACCATATGTATAGATTAAATTACTACTTTAAGAAAAAAGAATTAGGTATTGCCAGATTTTATGTAAATGTTGAGATGGATAAGGACTTGCTTGATTCCATTCCTCTTATAAGATTAAGGGAAGGTGAAACCTTATTTGAAGATTCTATTCAAGTTTCCTATTAATAGAGGCCAACGCTAAAGCTTCAAGGAAAATAATGGAGGGTAATTTGGAGAAGATTCATCAAAGGGGGCTTCTTTGAACTTATAGGCCTTAATTCTTAACTAAATGGAATTACCTGTGTAAATAATTTACATCTTAATACAATGGCAATTTTAAATGAGATATAATGTATTTTATAGGTAGCAAATGTTTCTATGGTAAAACTTGTTATGACTATTGAGGTTTAGACCAGGGAGGAGGAAACAAATGGTCTAGATATCAAAACTGTGAATTATGTCACACCTAAAGTCAACACGATGAGCTTTTCATAAGATGAGGCATAAGTAGATGCAATAAATCAAATGGAATCTATAGAGATGCCCCATACAATTCCTATTAAGTATGGAAGCTAATGAGATAAGCACTAAAGATTTTAAGATTAATAATAGAAGGTAGTTGTGTAGAAGGAATAAATCAAAGGGATTCAATCTAAAAAATCCTTAAGATGTCCATAATTTCATGGAATGTGAGAGGCATAAATTGGCCCAAAAAATAATAGACCCTAAGAGAATTTATTTTGGAAAATAATCCAATTATCATAGACATTGCGGACTCTAAGATTAATCCAGAAAACTTCTTCAAGTTAAAATTTGTGGGCAACTATTTCTCCTTTTTAACTACCAACGTCATTGTTATAGTCATATAGTGATAGCTTTTAATTCTAAATAAGTTAAACTAGATTTTCTTAAAAAATGTGATAAGTTAGCATATTCTAGAGACTTTTCTTCAAGAGACTCTAAGGGTAGCTGCCTCTTATATATATGGTTTTAACTTTGTTTCTTAGAGAAGCTTATTATGACATAATCTTTAATGTATACACTCTAAATTAAGACCTTTGGTTAATTCTTAGGGATTTTACTAGCACCCTATATATGTCAAAAGTTGGGGGAATGTTTGTTTGAAAAAACTTTTCAAGTAACTTTAGAAAATGTGTTGAAAAGATGGAAATAATTGATTGAAAGTTTGGGGTATACTTTTTTTTATTTGGAGTAATAAGCAAACAATAAGATGGAACTTAATAAAGAAGATAGATAGGGCACTTATGAATGGAGACCATATTTCTAAAGAGCAAAACTATCTTTATGAATCCTTTATTCTCAAATCATTCCCTATTATTATCCAAGATATGTTCATTAATTGTAAGAGAAACTTCCCGTTTATGTATAATAACTTATTTGCAGAGAAAAAGATTCAGATCTCATTTTATTCCCCTTATTATAAATGGAGGAACTACTAACATTTGGCAAGATAACTAGTTATCTGTAGGTCCACTAGAGGAAATAGATGAAGCTCCAGATTTTAGACCACTAATTCAGTAACAAACTATAGTTTTTGAAGCTTTAACAATAAAGGAACTAATTATACAATCTCTAACTCCCATTCCATTGATAGATGAAATTATGCATGTGTCTGTCAATTATAATATTGACATAATTATATGGTAGCACACCTCCAATGGCATTTTCACTAATCAATCATATAGACATATGCTTGCTAGCAATTGAGACTCTCCCTTGGACAAATCTTGTCTGTTTCAGTCACTAAAAACCATGAGCTTCCACCAATCTATAGTTTGCAGTGAAGAATAAGCTACAACTGTTGAAATAATTGCAAAATTCCTTCACCTCTCAAATTGGTGCATTCTTTGTAAAAGAGTTGAGGAAAACTCAAATAACTTATTCTTCTAATACAACTTTGTTATTGAGACTTTAAAGCATTGATGAACAGATGTCTGATTAATGATTTCCTAAAAGACTTAAGTCACACCAAGGTTTAGTGCTTTGATATGAAGTTTCCAAATAAAACTATCAAATGGTGTTTTTGCATTTCTCTATCATTTCTAGTTATAGCAGTATAAGATGAAAGAAACAATCATATTTTCCATGAAAAATGCCTATCTAGAGAGCAGTTTCCCATCCAGCTAATGTAGTTTATTAGTTAGTATCCACGTGCCTAAGTTCTAAGACCTGTAGTTTATCAACTCCAATTGAAGGGTGCGAATACATCCTATTTAGTGCAATAGTTTGTATTTCTTTAGTAAGCTTATGATAGTATTACCATTGTAATTTGTAGGTTGACATATACTTGTACTCCTTGTTTGTCTTTTATTTCTTAATTTAATTCAAATTTTCTCAACAAAAATTACATAAGCTCTTTTCTATGAAATTAAAAATATCAATTAGTAAAGTCATGGCAATGTTATAAACGTATTTGAATATTTAGAACAAATAAGTAAAGATAAATATTGATTAAAATAAAAAATCTTAAGAATATATTATTCAACTAACTTTCATTAGTTATTTTTTAAAAAGGACTTATAATGTAAAAGCAATTTGCTTGACACAATGATTAAATTTCATTTAAGTCACTCTAAAATTTAAGAGATGTATATCAAATATTTGGGAAGCATCAAATTAATTTTATTGAAACACAGATTACAAGATCAAACCCTACTCTAAAATAACATGTCCTTTTAAAATTATTGACACATCCTTAAAGAGTGTACAAATTACACATGAGCTGCTCCAATATGGTTAGTAATCTTTTTTAGGCTTACAGGCTTTAAACTTACAAAAGAAGTTTAATTATCTAAAAAGTGCAATTCTAATCAAGATGGGGTTCAATCAGATGAGTAGGTTAAGCCCTAATCAAATACTAGCTAAGGTATTTAGTGGAGGTTGGATTCAACTCTAATAAAGATAGTTTGAGTTAAACTATAAAACAAATAAGAATTACATATAAAAGGGAGGCATCCTAAGTTCTTATAGCCACTACCATTAAGCATAATTACTAATCTTCTTACACACTTGACTAACTTTAAGAATTGAGCATCATAATGTTTGTTTTAGAACATCCTTAGGCCGTTAATAGTAATTTTTACAAGTTTACAAAGTTGAGACCAACATAATAGGCCTACACAAATTCATTTTACATAATTTGAATTATCTATATGATTCTAATTGAAATGTTTGGATATTGATATTTAAAAAAAATCAAAATAATTGAGCTATCATAACCTTATAAAAGAATAACGGACATCAATGAAAGCAACCTATTTGTTAATATCACTTTAAGAATAAATACCCTAGAAGCCCCTTGCATCTTCAAACAACTTAAGGAACAAGAAACTAAAAATTCAATGTTACGAGAACAAGTGAGACACCTACTACAAAGCTAATTAAACAATGAAATGAACCAGACCCACACCTTATAACCACCATTAGAGGGAGTCCTATTTATACTATGTAGCCCTATATCCCTATGATCATTTCCAACTGAGCATGACATCTAAATGTAACACCTTTTATATGGAACCTATAACCATCCACACACATAGTAGCCAAATTCCTATACATTCATTCAAGGTATACAATTCTATTCCATGTTATACATATTCACATTACAAAACTTCCCAATGCTTGACATTATCATTTTAACGATAGTAATACATCTTTACATTTACATGGTAATTTAAAAGAAAACATACTATTTCCTTTCTTTATTACATGTACAATCATTTGTAACTAAAAACACATTCCAAAAATACCTTTTCTTCTATTTATTGGCCTTGGTCACTGCAGATGTTCCCTGTACTTAACTCGTATGACTTGGACCTACACAGATTAACACCCATGCTAAGATTAAAAGCCTAGTTGGGAAAACACTTAGGCCATGTTTGGCAAGCAGCAGATTGTATTAGCTGTTAGCTGATTTTATTAGTGGTTAGCTGATAGCTAATTATATCAACTAATTTGACCAGCGGATAACATCAGCTATTTATTAAAGATGTTTTGTAAAATTACTTATTTAGTATTAATTGTTGAAGTGCAAAATAACTTATGAGGTAATGATTTTTAAAAAAATTATAAAGGCATGAATATTATATTTCTTAGTATTTTATTGAATATTCTTATAAGAATTTATATTTTAGATATTTGATTTTACAAAAATTAAGTTTATAATTTCAATAATAATAATAATAACAATAATAATAATAATAATAATAATAATAATAATAATAATAATAATAATAATAATCATGATGATGATGATGATGATGA
>JANSVA010042526.1:0-13504 GCA_025504915.1 Erythroxylum reticulatum | reverse complement strand
AAATTAATTCATCTTTGGGAAAAGGGGATTAATTACTCTTAAAATTCACCTACAAGGTTAGGATATTTCAGTTGTGGGGAATAGCTAATTCAATATTAAGGTTGACAAAAATATCATTCCCTAAGAGAAAGTCATTCCCCTTTGTCGTTAAAACTTTTAATTAGTAAATTGTTGCAATCTTTTCTTAGTTAATTACTGCACAAATTTGTCATATTCATAGTTATTTTGGTTGCATTAAATTGGGTAGTTGTTTAGAAATTTATTTAAGTTAATTTTACTTAAAAAGAAAAAAAGAAAAAAATTTCTTTACATTAATTTTAATTTTCTAAAATTCCATCCAACTAGATTTCAAATACCATTAGCTAGCGTAGAATTGAATTTTCTCATAATCCCTGTGGACATGACTCGGTTCTTACTGATTTATTACTCATTTCGAGAACCGTGCACTTGCGGTTCACGAACACTTTTCGAGAAACATTTTCAATCTCGAATTAAATAATAAAACGTCTCCTACTTTGAACTCCTTTTTCTTGATATGAGAATCATGCCATTTTTTAACTTTTCCCTTATACAACTTGGCATTCTCATAAGCATTTAGTCTAAGTTCATTGAGCTAATTCAATTGTAGAAGTCTTTTCTCACCCTTTTGCTTCCAATCAAAATTTAAGGCTTTTGTTGCCCAATATGCTTTATGCTTTAACTCCACAGGTAGATGACAAGACTTACCATAAATAAGCCAAAAGGGGTCATACCAATTGGAATCTTAAAAGTGGTTTGATAGGCCCATGAAGCATCATCCAACTTTAATGCCCAATCTTTCCTTAAACTGGTTATCGTCTTTTGTAATATTCTTTTCAACTCACGGTTAACAACCTCTACTTGTCTATTTATTTGTAGGTGGTACGAAGTGGCGACACAATGATAGACTCCATATCTTCTAAGAAGAGCGTTGAAATATCTATTACAAAAATGTGCTCCTCCATCACTAACTATTGCTTGTGGCACTCCAAATCTATTGAATAATTTCTTGATAAATTTCTACACCACCTTTCCATCATTAGCTAGAGTTGCCATTGCTTCAACCCATCATGATACGTGGTCTACTTTGACTAAAATATAAGTGTTCCCTATGGAGGATGGGAATGATCTTGTGAAGTCTATTACCTACACATTGAACACTTCTACTTCAAGAATGTTACATAATATCATCTCATCTCTTTTAGAGATGTTTCCTACTCTTTGGCGTCTATCACATTGTGCAGAAAAATCCCAAGCATCTTTGATCAAGTTTGGCTAATAAAAACTATGTTCCTCATGTTGCCATCTTGTTTTCTACATAATGCCCTACATAGATAAATTCATGACAATATGTTAGTATGTTTATCATTCTTCTTTCAGAACACATTTCTTATTAATTCATCAGAATATGTTCTATAAAGACTTAGTTCATCCTATAAATAATGAGTACATTTATACAAGAATTGTTTCCATTGTTGATAAGACAAATAAAGTGAAAGGATACCACTTGTAACTTAATTTACTATATCAACATACTATAGTGCCACAAGGTGGTTTAATAGCATTAAGGTTTCATCAGGGAAGCATTCATTGATGTCCTCACTTTGAAATAATTCCCCTCCATCAAGACATGATAAGTAGTCAGTTTTCTACATTTTTAACTCCCTTGTTGTCTCTAATCTTAATATCAAACCCTTGTAGGAGATCCACCCTCAGATAAGCTTTGGTTTTGCATCTTTCTTGGTGAAGAGATAATTTAATGCAACATACTAGGTAAAAATGATCACGTTAAATCCTAAAAGGTAAGAGTGAAACTTGTCACATGTGAACACCACTGGTAGCAACTCTTTTTTTGGTGGTAGTATAATTAAGTTGGGCCTCCTTTAATGTCTTATTTATATAATAAACCACATGCAACCTTTTGCTCTCCCATTATCCTAACACACTACCCATAGCTTAGTCACTAGCATCATACATGACTTTAAATAGTAATGACTAATTTAGTCACGTTAAGATCAGTGTTGAATTAGTGCTTCCTTTAAACTGTTAAAAGTAGATAAACAAGTACCATTAAATATAAAAGGCACATCCTTAACTAAAAGATTTATAAGGGGTCTAGTAATTAAAAAAAAGTCTTTAATGAAGCAGCGATAAAATCTTGCATAACTTAGAAATGCCCACATGCCTTTGACATTAATTAGTGGTGGAAGCTTCTCATTTACCTCTGTTTTAGCTATATCCACTTCTCCTTAACACGATATCATATGTCCTAATAATACTCCCTTATGTACCATGAAGTGACATTTCTCTCAGTTTAGAACCAATTATGACTCTTCACATCTTTGAAGAACTCTATCCAAATTTGTCAAGAAATGCTTAAAAGAATCTCCAAAGATTGAAAAATCATCTATAAAAATTTTCATTACGTCCTCAATCATGTCTACAAAAATAAACATCATACACCTTTGAAAAGTTAATGGAGTGTTGCATACCAAAAGGCATCTATGGCAAATGTTCTATAAGGATGTGTAAAAGTGGTTTTTTTTTCAATACTTTAGATAGATAAAAATATGATTATAGCCTAAATATTTGTCAAGGAATTAGTAGAATGAATAGTAAAAACCCTTTCGACCATTTGATCCACAAATGGAAAAGGAAAATGATCCTTTTTCGTTACCTTGTTGCGTTTCCAATAATTAATAAACACTCTTCAACCTGTGACTATTCAAGTAAAAATCATCTCACCACTTTCATTCTTTATTACATTGATGCCTCATTTCTTAGGTACACATTACATTGGGCTGACCTATTCACTATCCCAAATCGGGTAGGTGATACCCATATCTAATAACTTTATGACCTTTTTATTGACCATTTCTTTTATGTGGGGATTTAATCTTTTTTATTGATCCCTCACTACTTTGCTTCCTTCTTTGAGGTTAATCTTGTGCATGAATTTATTAGGACGTATTCCACTTTTTTCAGATATCTTTCCATTCTAAGGCCTTCATCTGCTTCCTAATTTTCTTTACCACCTTGCTATCTTGTTCCTTATCTAGCTAGTTTGAGATAATGATGTGTAAAGTTTGGCTTTTACCTAGAAAGGTATACCTTAGGTGTATAGGTAAAGGCTTTAACTCAAGAATTGGTGGTTTCATAATAGAGGTGGCATGAGTGCTCCCGTTCACTAAGACTTCTTGATTAGATTAAACACGCCACTCCTTTTTCTCTCTTTCCTCCTTAATGTCAATTTCCTTAAAACTTGCATCATCATTGTAGCTTGTCTCTTACTCTTTGATATATTTATCCATAATTTCTGTCTTCATACAAGGTTGTTTTCCTTCTGATTCTTCAAGAATTTCTTCATGTTAAGCTCTACTTGATCATCACCAATCCAAAGAATGAGTTTGCTTTTATGAACATCAATCAGAGCCCTCCCAGTATGCATGAATGACCTTTTAAAAATGAGTAGGAAATTCCTATCCTCTTTTATGTTTAATACTATAAAGTCCATAGGAATAATGAATTTGTTCATTTTAAAAATGACATCTTCTACCACACCAAATGTGATGGACCCCGTTTCTGGAGTCTAACTCAAAGGTCATAAAACGTGAGCTTATTCCCATGAAAATCTCCTTAGGGTAATTCCAATAACAAAAAATTTACAGTGTCTGTAGTGGAGGACTTTGCTGCGGCAACAGAATGTCTGCCACGGCCGAACCGTTGGAAGAAAATTCCTCGCCGCAACAACTAAAGTTTCCCCGCAGTAAAAATGTTGAAATATTTTCCCCTGAACCTTTGGAAAAAGTTCACCGTGACGAACTCTTGACTTCACTGTGGCGAAGATGGTCAATTTACCACCCTGAATTCCTTCCATCTTTCCTAATCTTAATTTCAATCTAAGTTGTCCCAAATTCACTTCCTCTAATGCAACATAATTTCGTAACCATTCCACTACCTATATTATCTCATCAAACTCTCTAGGCTCTTTTAATTTAATTCATTACTTATAACTAATTCTCATTCTTTATAATTTCCTATCTTTCTTTTTTTTTCATAACATCTCACTTATGTTTGACAACAATTCATTTTCAAAATTCATCATCTCTAATCGATAGCTTTTTCAAGTATACCTAATTTCAACTCAATCTTATCCATACACAAATTCATATGTCCACTCAAATTCATCCATACATAATTAATAATTCATTAAAATCGAAAGATAAGAGTTCTTACAAAGAAGTAATGACATTTCAAACCACAATACTTCAATGTCTCAAAAATCCCAAAATACATAAGATACTTGAACTAATATACCTTTAAATGCAACTAAAACCTCAGAATTACAAAATCTTGCTTAAAATACAAAACGTGCAGGGCTCGAAGCGATGCCTTGACTCTTGATCACTTGATCTCATTGTCTTCACCTGAAGATGGGACAAACGGGGGTGAGCTTAAAAGCTCGTGGGTAACAAGTTTATAGCGAAGAATAAGCAAAATCATTAAAATGTGTCATTTGTCATAGAAAATTTTTAAAGCGCATAGTTCTTAATTTTCAAACAAATTCACAATCTTAACTCAAACTCATAGTTTGAATATCATCACACAACACTCAATTATGCACCCTTCATGACTATGCAAAGATGCAATGCACAAACAAATGGCTTGAGAGTTTTGTGGAACAAAACGGATAAACCGAAGTTTATACCGTGAACAAAATGAGTCTGATTTCTCAAGATATCATGGCTTTAAGCAGGCAGTTGGAAGAAGGCTCTATGTTGACATGCACGTGACTAATGAAACGTTCCTCTCTTGCCCAAACACAAGAAAATTTATACTCAAATCATTTCATCATACTTTCATGCTTCTTCTCCTTTTCCAAATATACAGAATGCCATGACATTTTTCAAGGCATAACATAAAATGTTTCGATGCATTTCCATCTTTATTTTGAAATTGATCAACAAAATTCATATACTGAAACATGTAGCAATTTTGCAAATCATTCAAAAGCAATAAAAGAAACATTTATGAAGTAATTGAAATCATTTTATTTTCTTCATTTGGAAGAAAACATTAATGGCACATTACTCAATTATAAACATGAAACCCACCTTAATTTCCTTACTTATAACTTGCTCAAGGATGCCTCTCCTCTTGCTCCTCTTTCCTCCCTTAAGTCCCTTTATCAATGAAAACATTCCTGTTCAATATGAATACAATTTGAGGACCCATATATATGATATTCACCAAGGTAAATTCTAATCACTCAAACTTTTCTAAAAGTCCCAAACTTTGGGTCAATTTTCCGTGATCATTCTTATCAAGTAAATGACAAAATTTCATAACACTTCCTTCTATAAAATTGTTCCTCATTGTCTTAAGTTTCTAATGACACCAAAATCATTCAATTCGGTTTAGTAATCTAAAAGTTATGCCCCAATCATTGTTGATTTTTTCCAATACTAACACAGCATTCTACGTTCAATTTCCCTTCAAAAATTGAGATCTTTAGAGACTGAATTTAAACTTTATTCATTCATAAAAATTTTAGACCTATGTCTCTAGTTTACTCCAAATAAAAATCACTTCATTTGGATAACTACATAAAAAGTTATGCTCAAAATACCGAAGTATGTTTGGTGCTAGAAAGTTCACCGCGGCGACCCTGAAAAGTTTGCATGAAAATTGACATGTTCGTCGTGGCTACATCAGGAGTTCGCTGCGGCGACCTTGTACAGAAACACGCTCCAAGAACGTGTTTAGCTTCATTTTTAACCTTTTAACCTCCCCTCTTCCATACATAACTCATCTTAACCCTAAACCATCTCTTCTATTTCATTTTCAACTCCATTTCAACCTAAAATCATTCATAAATGCATCATAATCTATCCTTGATCATTAAACATAAAAGATTAAAACATTTGCCTCTATTATTCATCAACAAATTCCCACACATAATCCACTTCCTTTGAGTTTCATTTAACCATACCCATGAAATTTAAAGCATAACTTACTTGTTGAAGCTTCAATGTCTTCAAAATCTTCAAGATATCCCAAAAACCCTAGCTTTCTCTCTTTTCTTCTTCTTTTCTCCCTTTTCTCTCTTCCACTCATGTTTTCTTCTTCATTTTCAAGCAAGACAACTTCTTCTTCTGCTTTTTATATACCCTTAATAAGTGTGCAATGTCCATTTTACCCCTTGCCTAAATTCCTTATGTCTTATAACCTTAACTGTCATGCCCAATTTGCCTTTATACAATCTTACAACTTCAATACTTCAATTCACTTAATCTATGTCATAAAATCTTACCAGCATTGATATAATAATTGACTCCACAAAATAATCCCTTAAGGACCTTATAATTTATTCAAAGCATACTTGATCCTCAAGAAAAATTTTAGGGGGCCAATAAAATGGTTTCTTAATCGATTGATCCATCAAATGAATGAAGATAAAAGTTGGCCTAACATCGTGTAGCCCTAGTTTCCTGAAAATTTATAAAGACATATGGTTAATACTTACACCTAGGTCATAAAATCATTAAGTTAATTCTAAATCACCAACAACACAAGGTATAGTGAAACTCTATGGGTCCTTCAATTTTGAAAGCATATGGTTGGTGATGATGGAACTGCAGCTTTCTATAGTGCAACCGTTTGGTTATCCTCCTAAGTCTATTTTTTTTAATAGTATATCTTTAAGTAACTTTGTGTACTTGGGCATATGTTCTAAAGCCCCCATAAAAGACAAGTTATTTTATAACATCTTCAGCTTTTCCATGAAATTTGTAAATTATGCATCTAATTTTTTCTTCTGAAGTCTTTGTCGAAATGGAATTTTTGGTGGATATGATAGAGGAGGAGGAATGCAAGGAGGATCCTTCTCTTCATGTTTTTTATTCTTCTCTTAGTCTATTACAAGATGGGTTTAGCTTATTTTTATGCTGGTTCTTCTAGCTCTTTCCCCCTAAGTGTGATAACCTTAAGTTGCTCCCTTGTATTTGCTTTTGTATTGCTTAAGAGACTCCCCACACTTTGTGTAGATAATGCATTGGCTAATTGGCCCACTTAAACATCCAGATTGTGAATATAAAAGGCATGATTCTTTGCTATTTGATTTAATTTCCCTTCCATCCTCTTTTGGTGCTCTTCTAGATTCGTGAACTTAAAATTCAGCACATTTATTAATTTTTTCATCTTAGAATCCCATGAATCGAACTTGTCTTACTGAAATCCCAGTAGGCCTTAAGTTCTTAATTGAGCCCCTGTATTGTTAAACCAAGAGAAATTTAGGTGGTTCTTCCACCCAGGATTGTATGTATTTAAATAAGGATTGTTACCTCCCCAATCAAATTATACTCCTATATAGTTGAATTGCACCACAATGTTATTTTCCATTAAAAAAAATCATTTATGATTTGGCTCTCTTGTTTGTATTGCTCACATCCGTGCCAAATTACTTTAAGTGGAGATGAAGAGGTGGCTTTTAGGCTATTTAGTTGTTTGGTTAGTTTGGTGACTTTAGCATGGAATGCTCTCATTGAATCTACAAGAATCATTTCCTTTTAATCTTGAAAGGTTGACTATTGCCTACTTCGTTCCGAAGTCTAAAGAGAGCTATTATTCTCCATCTCCTATAACAATTCATCTACCTCCTCAATTGTTTTTCTCATTAATGATCCTCCAGCTGTTGCATCAATGGTGCCTATGTGGGTGGATTGACTCCATTGTAAAACGTTTGCAAAAGGAACTCCTTAAAAAATTGCGATGGGGATTCAATCACACCTTAATTCTATCCCTGAGTGTAAGGGGAAAGAGCCTCATCCCAGTTGCATCTTTCAACAACCTATTATAGTGAAAGGTGTCACAAATTTCTAAGATATTATCCAAATGAGCATTAGGATCCTCATTGGCCAACCTATAAGCCTGTACGTTGGCTTAACAGTGCTAGTTTGATCTCTAATATGTTCATTTGCACTGGTAGTTAAGTAATTCCTTATTGATTAGCATTGAACCTTAGCCTTATGATGTCCATAAGGGTCCTTGACTACTTTCTATGATTTATTTCCTTTTTCATCATTCATTCTATTGATTCTTGGTGTTTAGCTCTTCGGATCTCTCTTTCTTACATTTAGATGTCTAGAGTTGATGTGTCTTCTACCTTGCTTGAATATTGAATGATCCTTATGTTCATACACCTCCAATCACACAAGTAAAGGTATCAAATCCTTAAATTAAAGGAATTCAAATAGGACAAAATGTTCTTTAGTCTTCGACAATGACACTAAAAACTTTTTGATCAGTTTTATAAAGAAAACTTTCAATATTGCAAGTATACACATCATAACTTTTAGTATAAAAGATATTAGACACCTAAAACTTAAATAAAACTTTGTTTAAGGTAGTAAAAGATTGATTGAATAAAAATAAATTACTAAAATTGAAATAACTAATAAAATGAAATAATTGAATAAATGAGTTGCCAATAAGAATGAATGTGATCAGAACTGGAAACTTAAGAATTATTCTTTCCTTGTTTATCTCCCTTTAATCTTGTTGATTCAATTTATACTTGATCCTAGATATCCTAATTTTTTTATTATTCTATCTTGAGATCTAATCAAGCAATCTTAATTAAAATCGATAATAATAAAATTGTAACCTCTCAATTCATAAAACTACTCTTAACTATTCAATTAGATTTGAAGTAATCCTAAAGATAATTAATTCACAATTAAGATCTGTTTTCAATTGTTTATTAATCTAATAATTTTAGGTATATTAAGCTACCAACTCTCATTGCACACCTTAACACAAATAACTTCATTCACTCTCTCAATTTATTACCATGTATAAGCATAACAATTGTCACAAGGTATTCATAGATGTATTGAATTTAACAAAAATAAAGTTTAACAAAATAGATAAAGAGCAATCTCTAATATGAATATAGAAACTCATAATCATGTTTAACATCCTTATCATCCAAATAAACTTTCAAGACAATGAAATAATTGAAGAGAAATGAAAGAAAACTAGTTTGATTCTTGATCTGAACATCTGGGATTTCTGGAGCTTCACTTGATCTCTCCTCTTAATCTTTTTTTTTAATATGGTGGTTGCTACCTTTTTGATACTTTTCCTTGCCCTTAAATAGTTCTTGAGGCTTTTAGGGTTTCTCCCACTTAATTGGGTTCCAAAAAAACCTTAAAAGGTCAAGAATATTAAAAAAAATCCAGTGAGCTAGGAAAGCTGATATTTACTCTTTGCCTCATTTGCCGCGATCTTGGCCTACTTCCATGCTACCAATTTCACTCACAAACATATCAAAAATCCCTTGAAATATAAAATTAAGATCAAATTCTTGCTCTAAATCACTCAAAAAATTTAAAAGCATAAAACACTAACAATAAAATAATTCTAGGTCCTAAATGCATGATTATCATCTAAGAAAATACTTTAAAGCACACTCAAATAGCTAGAAAATATACTATAATCTACACATAATAAGGCGTGTGTTGAAATTAAGAGGTATATGACATAATTTAGACTTGCATCTTAAAATTTTGTCAACTAATATGTTATCAAAAGGAATACTAGAACATTCTTGGAGATGGCAAGTAAAAGCTATTTAAAGGAGAATTAACAATTGCTTATGGTGGAATGTGTTGCACCCTTTACAAAATGCACTTGAAGGTGTGTGAAGGAGAATTATATGTCATTTAGGAAAACACTTTACCAGATTTGTGGAACTGGAGATTAGGACAAATTAGCAAAAAGAGGATTAAGTTGTTTGCTAAAAAATCACTTATCTCTCAACCTCTATAATTATTGTGTAGCTAGAAAGAAAATTTGTGTTTTATTTAATAAAAATTCTACTAAAAGAAAGGTGAAGTTATAGTTAACGCACTTTGATGTGTGTGATCCTATAAAGGTGATGTCTTTGGGAGGTAACATGTTTTTTTTTTTTACATTTATAGATGATGTTATACATAAGAATTGGATCTTTTTACTAAAAAAGAAATTAGGTGTGTGAGACTTTTCAAATTTTTCATATTATAGTGGACTTGGAGATGGAGAGAAAGTTCAAGTGTCTCTGAACTAACAATTGAGGCAAGTACACCTTTAATGAATTTGAAGAGTACTGTGCAAAACATGACAAAAGACATGAGAAGATGGAACCTTGTACCCCACTGTACAATGGTGATGCCAAGAGGATGAATAAAACCATTGTGAAGAAGGTTTGTCATATGCTTTGAATGTCAAAATTACTTAAGTACTTTTAGCCCTCGCTTGGTTGGCACAGATTGTTGACTGGGAAAGTAATCTTGTTCCTAAAATTTAAATTATTACGTTTGGTTCGTTTTTTCTGTAGTTAGGAAAGTAAAAACTTTCCTAATTTAGGGAAAGTAGTAGCACTCTCCTTGGATTCTAAATCCCAACACCCCCTTGGTATTTAGATTACTTTCCTCAGGAATTTAATCTAAAAATTATACTAGTCAATTTAACCCTTCTTTCTCGTCCAACTTTCTAACAACTCTTTTTTTAAAACACTTCCTCCTCTTCAACTATTCTTATTCTACAACAACTCTTTTTAAAAAACATTACCACCTCTTGAAACATTCTTCTTCTTCTACTGTTACTACGAAAAGCATAATACAAATCTCTAAACCTCTCTAGACTGCCCATCTCTTCCCGTCGCCCTCCAGTAAGTGTCTTGTCATATTTATTTTCCATTTTTATATTTGTGTAATATCGAAGATTTCAACCTTCTCTGCATAGAAAATATGTTGTTGTAGAGGAACAGTGTTGGATGTTTTATACATTGTTCTTGTTGGCTGAGAAAATAATAAAGCATAAATATTCTCTCAGATCTATATAAGAGGGCCTCTTCTTCCTCCTGACAGCTCTAGTGTACAAATTTGTGCATGTCCAATGTATTATTGAAGGGGGTCTATCCTCTTTTCTCTTAATGCTTTTTGGAAGTATACGATGAGATGAATCCTACATTCTCTTGTTTTTCTCATCGTATACTGTTTATTATTTCAGCCCATAAATCCTGTGTGCTCTTGTTTATCTTGCTGGAAGTAGAAGTAACCATAATATATAATAACTTGTTCTTAACCAAAATCACCTTATGCATTTTTTATATTTAAAGGGGATAACTGGGTAATTAAAAAAGGTGAGGTAGAATTTTGTTCTCTGTTTTTTACTAAATAAAATACATGTATTACGAGGTACAATTAAGAAAGGCGTAATTATTTGAGACAAAAAAGGGATTATCTGCATCTCTTGAACATGCACATTGTACCGTCAATCAAGGAAAAAGCATGAAGCATGAAACCCTTTTTCTGTTTTATCATATCCTCATTTTATTATTTGTTTCTGTAAACTTATATCCCCATTATACATAACATAACTTTTATTTGGGTTGAAGTATCTTATTTGTACTGTCTTCTTATTATATTCAATAAATTTTAATTTTTATTTTAAAAATTGTTGATTAATTGATAGGTGTTAGAGAATGGCTAGAATGGATTTGGCTGCAAAGAAGAAATTAATTTATTTATTAATGGATATGCAAAGAAAAGATTAAACATGTTAAGAGTCATATTATATATCCTTTCGGTCGTAGTATTGCATCATGGAAAATATTGTTTGAAAGCTCCATACTCTGTTGATCAATACGATCGATCCCGATACCTTCATAGGTTGATAAATACTAGTGATTCAACATGTCATTCGGAGTTGCGTATGGATAGATTCACATTTAGAAGATTAGTAAATATGTTTAGAACTATTGGTCGATTAACAAATACTAGGAACACAATTGTAGATGAACAAGTAGCAATGTTTCTGTACATTCTTAGACATCACGAGAAAAATCGTACGATAAAAACTGACTTCTTACACTCAGGAGAAAGAGTTAGTAGGCATTCTAATCGACTATTAAATTCAGTTCTCATAATTCAAGGAGAATTGCTTAAAATGCCTGAACCTGTACCTCAGAATTCCATAGATGAGAAATGGAAATGGTTTAAGATAAATATTTAGTATTTAATATATCAATTAATATATTTATTTCGTAATTATATAATATAAGTATTCATGGATTTTGATTTTGAAGAATTGTTGAGGAGCTCTAGACGGTACTTATATAGAAGTGAGGGTATCTGAAGCTGATAAGCCTAGATATCGAAATAGAAAGGGTGACCTAGCTACAAATGTTCTAGGAGTATGCTCACAAGATATGCAATTTATTTATGTCCCACCTGGGGTAGGAAGGTTCAGTTGCAGATGCGAGAGTGCTCCGAGATGCATTAAGTAGAAGAAATGGACTACCAATCAGGGATGGTAAGTTAAAAATAAAAAGTGAAATATTAAAATGTAATATATATATATATATAACTTAAAACTTTTTAATTTATTTTAATATATTCTCAATATTTTAGGTTATTACTATCTAGTGGATGCGCGATATACAAACGACAAAGGATTTCTCTCACCATTTCAAGGTCAAAGATATCACCTTAATGAATGGACTTCAGGATATCAACCAAATATGCCCGAAGAATTGTTTAATATGAAACATTCTTCAGTTAGAAATGATCTTGAAAGATGTTTTGGGTTGTTGAAAGTTCATTGGCATATCATTAGGAACTTAAATTGATATCCTATCAAATTGCAAAGTAAGATTATAATGGCTTGTTGTCTTCTTCACAATCATATAAGAAGAAATATGCCTATTGATACGGTAGAAGCTGATTTAGACGCAGAAGAGGAAGAAGAAGAAAATGAAGGTGGAGTTGAGTTAGACGGAGAGACGATCACTTCAATTAAACCATCTAAGGAATGGACAAATTAGAGACAAACTTTAGCTAATCAAATGTTTGCTGAATGGAGGCAAAATAGAAATAATGGATAAAAATATAGCCTTTCATTTTTTACGATCTTTATTTTTTGTAGCTTTAGGTAGCTTAATATTTTTGTTAAAGACATGCATTATTTAAATCAATTAGATTATTTTACATTTTATTAATGTTAATTATTATTTTATTAATGTTACTTAATATTTATATAAGTTATTGTCTTATATATAATCATTTTATGAATTAAATGCATATAATTTTTATTGCATTTAACATTGATTATAGCAAAATCAATTTACTTTTTTTAGGTATGGAATGTAATATTGGATCTCGCAAAGGCAAAGGTAGTAGCCATGTTTGGACTATTGTTGAGGATGAAAAGTTAGTGGGGACTATGCTTGAATTGAAAGAAAGTGGAAAATTTGATGGTGAAAATGGCAGTGGATTAAGGAAAGGATATCAAAAGGAACTGGAAAGGATATTAGATCAAAAATTACCAGGGCATGGTTTAAAAGAAAAACCACATATTGAATCTAGTTGTAAATTATTGAAAAAACAATATCATGCTATTTATGATGCAAGAAATAGTGGAGAAACAAGTGGTTTTGGTTGGG
>JANSVA010042468.1:0-13506 GCA_025504915.1 Erythroxylum reticulatum | reverse complement strand
TTGTTAAAGGAATAAATGAGTTCTTTTAATGCAAACATGATCCTAAGGACATGAGTAATGTGTATAAGGTATGGATGAATGAGCATTGAAGAATATAGGGTAATTATCAATGAGAATATAGTAAATATATGAATATAATTTCTGGAAAAAAATTTTGGTAAATGTATAGATCTAGCTTGTTGAAGTTCTAAATTTAAAGTAACAATTGTGTGTGTGTGTTATAAGAGGTTTTTATCATGAAAATGTTCAAGGATAAATATAATGTATGGTTAACGAATTTGGAGTAAATCAAGCTAACTTAAAGGTACAAGCCTGATTGCAAAATGGTAGTATACAAGATATAATGTTTGAATGGTCTTAAGGTGTAAGCACATATTGAATAGTCAAGATCTATGCATAAGAATACATACCCGAAAAGTCAATTGAGCATGCATTGAAACATGACACATATACAGGTGCAAGATTGTATATTCATAAAATTAAACAAATTAGTGATTTGTAAACTATGTGTTCATGTATTGCATGACGATAAACTCGCAAGGTGATTGTCAACATCTAGATATTGCTGGAACATCAAGGCAATATCTTTTCTGGAACATACTGTGAGTCAAAATAGATGTGTGAACTCACTGATATGTGCTTATGTATGAATTTTATGTTTAATATGGAACGTGTGTACAATTGATTCATAAATGTCCGACTTAGATATAAAGAGTTTGACATATGTGGCATAAGTACACAGAGATGAAGGAAATGAAAACCTAGCATATGAAATGATACATCTCATCACATTAAAATGCATGATCAAATAAAGGAGTTATGACAGAGTGATCAATGTGCAGAAAAGAGCTTTGAGATTAGGATTATGAAAAAGAGCCTCAGGCTTAGATAATATGGACTCGGTATCCATAATAGATACGGGCCAGAAATGATCTCAGTATCTATAATGGATAGGAGACAGTAAATTGGGTTGATAGGCACTGTAACAAAACCAAATGAGAATGGAAATACATGTGCATTTGTATATGCATCCCTACATGTATCAAATGATTGAATTAAAATGAATTATTGAATTATTTTGAAATAGTGAACTACAGTTGAAGTTAATGGAGGATGTATTGTGATATGTAATGCTAGCTTACATGATATGCTTGTTGAAGTATGATAAATTTTGACATATTTGTTTTTGTGATCTGACTTGAGTGAACCATCATCGAGTGAATACATCTACATCGATGATGGTTCACTCACTAAGTTTGCAAACTCATCAAAATTGCAACGTTGTTTTTCAGGTTCAAGGGAGTTCTAGCTACTAAGGTGATATAGTAGAAGTCTAGTGCTTGCATTTTGGGGACGAGAATGGGTCAAAGGTCAGATTAGCTGAATCTAAGGAATCTAGTTAGAGTCTTATATATTCACATCCAATTTCATGTTATACATTTGGTACTGAGATTAAACTCAAAAATTATTGTGTAATGTATATGTGGATTATGAATTGTAATGACACAAGTGACTTTTATGTTGGTGAATGAAATAGGAAGAAATGAACATTTAGAATGCTTATGATATGTTTGATGTCTTTAATGAGTTAGTTTGATTTCCCTAATGTACCATTTTCATAGAGTGTTTTCTCAAATATCCTTTAGTATATTCAGGCTTATGCTCTATAGGGTGGTATATTACAGTGTTGGTGCATGGTAGTGACCAAATCTCCTTGTAGAGAAATTGAGCAACTTGATCCACTGATCAAGAGAACATTATGAAGATTATGTAGGGAAGTAAGGTCAACTTTAGTAGACAAATTGGAATTAGAATATGAAGACCTAATGGAAAATCTGAGAACTCTAAGAGAGTTAGCTACAACCAATTTAATTCAAAGACCATTATGCATAACATTTTCGAATTTTGCTAAACATGTTACTTTTTAGTTAAAATATGGATTAATTCATTTATTACCTAACTTTCATGGTCTTACAGGTGAGCATTCACATAAGCATCTTAAGGAACTCGATGTGGTGTATTTGAGCATGAAGCCTCTCGGGGTGACGAATAAGCAGATCATATTGAGAGCCTTTCTGTTCTAACTCAAAGATGCAGCAAAAGATTGCTTGTTTAATTTACTAGCAGGGAGCATAAATACTTGGTTGGGGATAAAGAGACTATTCTTAGAGAAATATTTTTCAACCTTAAAAACGATAAATATCCGGAAGGAGATATATGGCATCAAGAAGCATAATGGAGAATCTCTTTACGAGTATTAGGAGCGATTCAAGAAATTATATACCAATTGTCCACACCACAACATATTGGAGTAACTTCTCATCTAATGTTTCTATGAAGGACCGTTATCGATGGAGAGCAGTTTGGTTGATGTAATGATCGGTGGGGCACTTTGCGAGAAGACTCCTATTAAAGCCAGGATATTACTTGAGCGGATGGCCGCTAACATCCAACAATTCGGCAATCACAACAAAGTTTGATGAGTAAATGAGGTAAGCACTTCATCCATTGAATATCGTTTAAATGAATTAACCTCCTGCAGTTAGACAGGCACAAGTGAAAGTTTGTAGAATATGTTCAAACATGAGCCATCCAACTGATGAGTGCTTAACATTACAAGAAGGAAGTATGGAGTACGTGAATGCTACAGGAGCAAACTTCCCAAATCAATATAACTCGTACTCACAGATGTATAATCTAGGCTAAAAAGACCATCCTAACTTGAGTTATGAAGGGAATAGGCAACAAAATTACTTCTAAAATCGGTCGCAAGGAGCATAACAATTTCAACCAAAGGCACAAGGAGCCCATTCTTCCAATTCAAGTAATTCTATGGAAGAATTGATAAAAACACTTACTACTAAAATCTCCAATTTCAACTAGAACATATAACAACAGCTACAACAGTTCCAACAAGAGACAAAATCGAGCATACAAAATTTGGAAAATCAAATGGGTCAGATGGTAGCGAGGTTGAACTATATCGATTAACAAATTAGAGGAAAACTACCATCTTAGCCTGAGGTGAACCTGAAGAATGTCAGTGCCATAAACCTGAGGGGTCGAAAGGAGATTGAGGATCCTAAGAGAACCCCATCAAAGATTACTACTGAGGAAGAGATTGAGAAGGAATTGGAAAAGGAAAAAAATTCGTCATTGAGTATGAATGAAAATTTTAAAAGCCCCAATGTTATTAAAACTAATCCTCTGCCTTTTAAGCAGACTAACAAGATCAAACAAGGAGGAGAAGGACAAAGAGATATTGAAGATTTTCTGAAAGGTGGAAGTCAATATACCTTTACTTGAGGCAATCAAGCAAGTCCCAAGGTACGCAAACTTCCTCAAAGAACTGTGTACATATAAGAGGAGACTGAGGGGTGATAAGAAAGTGATGATGGGTGAGAATATATTAGCGCTATTCAAAAAGAAGATACCTCCAGAATGCCAGGATCTAGGTATGCTTACCATTCCTTGCAAAATTGGTAATCCTATGATCAATTGAGCTATGTTGGATTTGATTTCTTCTATTAATGTGATGCCTCGTTCAATTTATGCTTTTTTAATTTGGGTCCATTGAAAGAAACGAGTGTAATCATACAACTAGTTGACTACACTAATGCTTATCTTGATGGTGTGGTTAAAGATGTTTTGGTGCAGGTAAATAAGTTAGTGTTTTCTGCAGAATTCTATGTTGTGGATATAAATGATGACACCTTATGTAATCCAATTCCTATCTTGTTGGGGAGACCGTTTCTTAATACGAATCAAACTAAGATAGATGTTTGTAAGGGCACCCTCATAGTGAAATTTGATGAGTAAATGGTTCATTTCAATATTTTTGATACCATGAAACATCTTTGTGATGATCATTGTGTTTTTTCTATTGATTTGATTGATCCTTTAGTGCAGGAAATGTTTAAACTAAGTTGTAGGGATCAATTGGAAATGATTGTAACTAAGGATATAGAAGTAGAAGCCAACACTGATGTTAAGATGGGAGAAGAGCTTATGGAAATGACAATCGTCTTGGACTCATTAGAAAGCTCTCTAAAAAGGTATGATTTGGCTTCTATACAACTACCTGAAGCTCACCAAAAGTTGTTACCTTTTAATTTGTAGGCACTAGAATTATAATTGAAACCACTCCCTACACATCTAAAGTATGCTTATTTCGAAGATAAGTAGACTCTCCCAGTTATCATTTTGGTGAAGTTGACTTCAAATTAAGAGGAGAGGCTAGTTTGAATGCTGAGAGAGCATAAGAAGGCCATCAAGTGGACTATTGCAGATATCCAAAGGATAAGCCCTTCTATATGCATATACCACATTTTGTTGGAGGAGGATGCAAAATCTATAAGGCAAGCTCAACGTAGGCTAAATCCTCCAATGATGGAAGTTGTGAAGAAGGAGGTGTTGAAGCTTCTCAATGTTGGGGTTATTTACCCAATTTTTGACAGTAAGTAAGTAAGTCCTGTCTAGGTGGTTCCAAAGAAGTTTGGAATCATCATTGTTACAAACCAGGAAGGTGAGTTGGTTCCCACCTAAGTGCAAACTAGGTGGCTAGTATGTATTGATTATAGAAAGTTAAATTCTGCTATTCGTAAAGACCACATTCTCTTTCCTTTTATTGATTAGATGCTTGAGAGATTAGCTAGTTATGACTATTATTGCTTTTTAGATGTCATTTTAAGTTATCTTCATATCCAGATCGCACCAGAAGATCAGGAGAAGACCATATTTATATGCCCATTTGGTATGTTTGCCTCCCAAAGGATGCCATTCGGATTATGTAAAGCACCCGCCACATTCCAAAGGTGTATGATAAGCATTTTTTTAAAATATGTTGAGAAGATTATCGAGGTATTCATGGATGATTTTAGTGTGTATGGATCTTTTTTTGATGAATGTCTTGAGAATCTTGCCATTATCTAGAAACGATGTATAGAAACTAACCTTGTTTTGAACTAGAAAATTTTTCATTTTATGGTGGATCAAGGTATAGTTTTAGGCCACGTGATATCTGCCAAGGGTATTAAAGTAGATAAGTCCAAAGTTGGATCTTATTTTTTCTTTACCTTACCCCTCTACTTTAAGGGAATTGCATTCTTTACTTAGGCATGTAGGTTTTTGTCAAAGGTTCAGTAAGGACTTTTTGAAGATAGTAGTACCACTATGCAAGCTTCTTCAATAAGTTGTCTCTTTTGAGTTCGACGGGAAGTGAAAGGAAGCATTCAACAAACTTAAGGAGTTTCTGACATCCCTACCGGTGATTCAACCTATTGGACCCCATTTCTAGAACCCAACTATCCGGAATATCATAAGACTTAAGTGTATTATCCTGTAGCATTATTTAAATGTAATCTCCTCAACCATCATCGGTTCATCTTCTTGCTCTAATACCATACATGTAGGACCCCATTTCTAAAGTCCAACTCCTAAGTCATAAAACGTGAGCGAGTCTCCTTTTAGGGTTATTTTAGTCAGGCAGCAGAAATTCAAAAAGGATTCTTCAAACCAATCATATCTCTATGTATCTATTTTAATTTGAAACAAGAATCATGTCATTCAAAGCTCTACAGATCAAGATATGATTAAAATTCTGAAGTATGTTCAGTAAAATAATCAATTCATGCTCTTCCAATCGATTCCCTCACTTTCTTTCCATCCATATTTTTGACATCAACACCAAAATATATGATTTCTATATAGAGATATAGGAATGTTTTATGAATCCAATGCTTTAAAAATCACCTCATTTGGAGGTCGGATGACAAAGTTATGGCCAAAAGAGTCAAACATCTTCAAAACTCGAAAACCCTTCGGGTGTGATAGCGAGGAACAAAGGTGCGATCGAGAGGATGAAGGTGCGCTCACGAGGAGGGCAGGTGGAATTGCAAGGATAAAGGTGCCATCATGAGGAGGGAAGGTGTGATTTCAAGAGCGCTTGGTGCGATTGCGAGAGTGCCTGCTATGATCGCGACCAAAGTTGTCCCGCATATACATCTAATGCGACATCACTAACTTCAAATGATCATAACTTTCAACTCCGATGTACAAAAATTTCATACTATATATAGTTGGAAAGATAGAAAGATAAGCTACAACTTTTATAAGACAACTTTGTCTAGTTCAGACTAGATCAATCCATATTTGCCCTTAAATTCCAAACACAAATTTTTCCCTTATGAAAAACTTGAAATTGGCAATGTACAAACTTGGAATGTCATAAGCATAACCATTCAACTACCAACTTTACTTCATTAAACTCTCTAATCTCTACTCATTTGACTCATTACTTACAATTAATTCTTTTCATTCACAAAAATCCTATCTCTCTTTTCCATAACATCTCGCTTATATATATATAGACAAATAGATATCAACAATTCATGTTCAAAATTCATCATCTCAAATTGATAACTTCTTCAGGTATACGTAATTTTATCTCAACGTCATCCATACACAATTCATATTTCATTAACATCAAAAGATAAGCATTTGACAAAACTTTAATGGGCATTTCAAGCCACAATACATCAATGTTTCAACATACAAAAGATTCTTGATCAAATAATACTTGAAATGTGACTAAAGCCTTATGTTCTCATAACCTAACATAAAGCACGGAGAGATGCAACTTTGGAGTGATGCCTTGACTCTTGATCACGTGATTTTTTTCTCGTCACTTGAAGATGGGAAAGAATAGGGGTGAGTTTGAAAGCTCGTAGGTAACAAGTTTATAACGAGAAACAAGCAGAAACCCTTGAAATATTTATTTCCATTGTAAAATTCACATTAAAATCCATGTAACACATATTTTCCAAATTCACAACTTATCAAGCAATTCATAAACATCATGAATTTATCAAACTTTTCACAAATCATAAACACATAGGCACATCAAAATGGTTTGGGAGGTCGATAAACAGAATAAACTAACACATTCTCATATAATGGTCCTGTGTAGTCGTGAACAGAACGAACTACACAATCTCACATAGTGGTTTTGTGTAGTCGTAAACATAATGGAGTCCTTGAAGTAGCTCTATGCCACTAGCAGGCAGGTAGGAGAAGCCTTTAGTCGAAGTGCACTTGACATACTGAATGAACCAAACCAAACCCACATAACATGAATTTCATAACTTGTAATCTTGTTACCCAAAATGACACTTTTTTCGAAAAGTGATTTCCTAAACATAGTACTTCTTAAAAATCATTTTCATATTCTTTTTATAAATCATCAACATAATAATCACTTACCAAACACATAACACTTTCTCAATTCATTCAAGAAGCAATAATGCAACATTCACAAAAATTGAAATCATTTAATGCTCCTAAATTTGAAAAGATATTTATGGCTCATTACTCAATTATAAACATGTATCGACCTTTAATTCCTTGCTTAAGAACTTGCTCAAATGTGCCTCTCCTCTTGCTCGTTTTGCCTTTCTTAATTTCCTTCATCAATGACAAAATTTCCCACTCAATAGGGTTATAAATTGGAGACACACAAAGCACATTCACTAAAATTGATTCTAGAATACTTAAACTCACGCATTTCATAAGCTTTATGAACCAAAATCCTTCCATAAATCCAAAGGATTACAATCAAACTTACCTTGAATCTTCACCAAATGAAGAGTTTCTTAGCTCATATGGAAGCTCTTCTCTTCTTCTTTCTTTTTCCTTTTACAACCTCAAAATCTCTCTTAAAACTAAGAAAGATGGAACCCTAATTGTTTTTCCTTCTTTTCTCTCAAACCAAAGAAACACTTTTCCTCTCTTTCTTATTTTCGGTATTCCCTTTTTTCTCTCCTTCGAATTTCATTTTCCTCTTAAATGCAAGACCACAATTTCATCTTCCAATTATACCCTTAATGAGTTTGCAATGTCCACTTTGCCTTCATTTAAGCCTTATGATCTTAAATGCTTAAGTGACTTGCCAAAAATACCCTTGTGTATTCTTATCACTTTTAATTCGACTAACCCATGAAATAAATCCTTCTAACATATCCATAACAATTAAACTCCAAAATTAAATCTATCAAAACCTCATAATTCATTTAAATCATGTTTAATTAGAGAAAAAAATCTGGGGGCCAAAAAAGGTAAACATCAGAAAGCTACTGGTAAATAGTTCGTTATGGGGGACTTAATAAGCTATTGTGGTTTGATCCATAGATGAATGAGATAAAAGAGTCCAACGAAAGTGAAGGGTTGGTTAAGAAAAATGTTGAGAACCTAAAGGAATAAAGGAAATGATGCTTAAAAGGAAAGCAGTGCAATTATCTCTAATAATTAGTTTGGAGAGACGAACAATGAAAAATATAGAAGTGAAGATGAGGCATTAAACAATAGGATCGAAATACCTCTCTAATAAGAGAAGGGAGTAGTGTAGGTAACATTGAGGACTTCAAGCCTGAAAGTAAAAGAAAGTCAGGGAGAAAGAAGAGGTCCAAGGGGACTAAGATTTAAATTTCCTAAATTTCATTAATTGTCTAAAATATTAGGGTATAAATTTCCCCAAAAATTAAAAATTGTTAAGAGCATTTAAGTTAGAGAATAAGAAAAATGTAATCGTCATACTAAAAACTAAGTTAAGAAAAGAGAATTTCCCATAGTTGATGTTGATAGGTACTTATTAGGAATTTGTATCCTATCACTTAGATCATAATTATAGTCATATTATTATTGCTTTTGACACTAAAGCAATGAAAGTGAAGGTATTTAACATTAGTGATCAATATATAAATATTTCAGTGACTTTCCTTCCAAGAAAAAACTAAGCCAGTAGCCACCAATATGTATGGCTTTAACTATGGTTTTCATATGAAACTATTATGGAACAATCTCCAAGAATTCATTGTAGCATTCATATCTTTTGGATTATTCTAGGGGACTTTAATAGAACTATCTTTGTTTTAAAAGCAGAAGGAAACAATTGTATGAGAAATTTCTCAGGTGACCTAAGAGTGTGTTGAAGATTGAAGTTTCAAATTTAAAGTTTAAGGGGTGTTACTATACTTAGAGTAACAAATCTAGAAGTGAAGATGAGGAATTAAACAATAGCATGGAAATACCTCTCTAATAAGAGAAGGGAGTAGTGTAGGTAGCATTAGGGACTTTAATCCTGATAATAAAAGAAGGCTAGGGAGAAGGAAGAGTTTTAAGGGGACTAGGATTTAAATTTCCTAAATTTCATTAATTGCCTTAGGGGTATAAATTACCCCAAAAATAACAATCGTTAAAAGCATTTAATTTTGAGAACAAGAAAAATGTAATCGGCAAACTAATAACTAAGTTAAGCAAAGATAATTTTCTATAATTGTTGTTGATAAGTAATTACTAGGATTTTGTATCTTGTAACTTATATCATCACTATAGTCATATTATTATTGCTTTTGACACTAGAGCAGTGGAAGTGAAGGTCTTTAACATTAGTGATCAATATATAACTATTTAAGTGACTTTCTTTCTAAGAAAGAACTAAGCCAGTAGCTACCAATATGTAACTATGGTCTTTATATAAAACTATTATGGAATAATCTCCAAAGAATTCATTATAACATTCATATACTTTGGATTATTCTAGGGGACTTTAATAGAACAATGTTTGTTTCAAAAGTAGAAGGAAACAATTCTATGAGAAATTTCTCAAGTGATCTAAGTGTATGCTGAAGAGTGAAGTTTCATATTTAAAGTTTAAGGGGTGTTACTATACTTAGAGTAACAAACAAGTTTTAATATGGCACCTAAGAAACAAAATTGGAAAATATATGAATCAATGGTAATTGGCTTTAAAATTTTACAGTTATTAAAGCTAAGTTTATAAACGCATTGTTTTCAAATCACTCCTTTATCATTATACATGATATGCTTGTCATGAATAAAAGGATCGTTCCTTTTCATGTTTAATAATTAGTTCGTTGAGGAAGAGAACTTTAGTTAGAGAATAAAAGGGGGTTTCAGTTCAGGGTAATAAAACTTGTATACCTATGAAAAAATATCTTGGATAAAAGAAGAACTCAAGAGGCTACAAAAAAAAAAGAAGTAGCAATAGTCTTCACAATGTGATGAAGGCTAAAAGTAAGTTAAGTAAGATCCAAGAAGAGATTTACAGGCATCTTAGTGATATGGAATCGTTAAATGAAGAAAGTAAAGCATTTTGTTTATACACCAAAGGTGAATTGAAACACAACTCCCTACTAAAGCAAAAGGCTTGAGTAAAATAGATGTTATAAAGGGATGGAAATACAAAGTCCTCTCATAACACAATATTGGCTAGGAGAACCTCAGATAGAATTAACTCCATAATAAAGGAAGATTTTACCTTAATAAGTTCTTATCATCACCTTAAAAATGAGGCTTTCTAATTACTTAAGAAGTCTTTGGGATCCATATCAACTTGTAAATCATCTTTGCAAGTGCTTAGCTAATTTATTAGAAATTAGTTTTCTCTTTGTGAAATTAAGGGACTAAAAGCTCCTGTCAAAGTTTTAAATATAGGGCAAGTGGCGTTTGAATTAAATCCTGAAAAAGCCCTTAGACTAGGAGTATGTGAAAAAGAACCCATTTTTGTTCATTTATAGGTTGGTCCAAAGAGCGAGAGTCAATTTCCTTAAGGGAGTTTATCCTCATTAGCTTAGTGGTAAAGTGGTCAAGTTTTAATTGACTGTTCATGGGTTTAAACCCTACTTGGGGAGAATTTATAGTTATTGCCTTTTATTAGATCCCATAAGTAGGACAGATGTATATTGTCCAATGGTTAAAGATTTTCCAGCTTCTTATAGACTGAACACTCTTTAGGTTCTAATTTTTTAAGAGGTGGAATGCTCTACATGTTTGAGGAAGCATACGATGATCTTGACACTGAACTCATAATGGTTAAGGCTAATTCATCAACATTTGAACTAGGCTAAAAATTACACTCTCAACACTTGACTATAATCCCTTGCTCTAACCTCCTAATTATACCTTTAGATAGATTGAATGGCATGTTCTTTTATTGCCTGAGGCAGCTACAAAAGTGTTTGAGAAAGGCAAAATATTATTAAAAGTTAACAAAACGTTTATATGCCTCGTATGTAAAGTAATCAATCCTAACTCCTATAGTGATTGTAGGCCCATTTCTTCTTGCAATTTTCTATATAAAATCATTTTCAACATACTTGTAAAGAGATTGAAGCAAATGCTAAAGCCACTGTTAATCAATCATAATGTGCTTTTCTAGAAGGGAGGTAAATTGGAAATAATATATTATTGACCTATAAATTGTGCCATAAAAGTTGATTGCAACAAAGCCTATTACTCAATAAGTTCAAATTTTATAGATGAAGTGCTTGGATTTTTTGAATTTCCCATTAAATTTAAACAACGTATTATAATGTGTGTTACCACTACCTCTTATTCAATTTTGATAAATGGTGAACCATCTCGGTTGTTTAAGGGAGGGAAGGGACTTTGATATGGGGATCCTATATAACTTTACTTATTTATACAATCCATGGGATCTTTAAACTCCTTTTGAGAGCTTTTAGGCTTAGATATGAATAAGAGCAAGAGGCATTTGGTAATATCCTTCCGATGCTAATAATTATGCTTTGTGGCTTCCAATTATAACTAGACTATAGGTAAAGTAACCTCTTTTCAAATATTTGGGACTATCCTTAGCTATAAGGAAACTCCAATTCAACGAGTGTATTCATTTAATTAAGAAGATGAAAAAGAGGCTTGAATTATGATTTAATAAGATGTTATCTTATAATAGAAGGCTCTAAATGATTAGTCAGTGATGAACTCTCTGTATATATATTGGGCTTCACATTTTTTCTTACCAAATGTTTGATCAAGTCAATAAAGAAGCTAATTAGGAGGTTCGTTTAGGGTTGGAGACAAAGAAGGGAAATACTAGGTAAAAGTAAGATGGAATGGTATATGTAAACTAATTTCCAAACGAGGCCTAGGAATTGTACCAATCAATCTGACTATCAAGGTGATAATGGGCAAGAGAATGTGGAGAATTCTAGTTAGTAAGGAGTTGTTACAGGTTAAGTGGGTGTATAACTATATTGTAAAAGGTAGAAACTTGTGGGAAATGAATAGTAGAATTTCATTCTCATCATTTTTCTCCCAATTCTTGAAGCTAAAGGTACCTTTTCAGAAAATATCAAAAGTAGAATTGGAAATGGGAAAAACCATATCTTTCTTTTTTGACAATTATTGACAGACCCTCTTTCTAATAACTTACACCTAACACTATTTACAAAGATTTTTAAAGTGGGAAATCAATGAAAGTATCTAAAGTGAGGTTACCATAGAAGTTAAACACCTATTCCTAGCTTATAGCCCAGACAGTGAGAAAGAAGATGAATATGTCTAACTAATGAACATGTCTGGTAAATTATCTAATTGATCTTATAAGGAAATCACAAGGAGTATAGGAGACAACTTCTATACCCATGTTTGTGAGATCTTTCACAACTATAAGAGGCCATGCATGGCCGTGAGAGGGTATGCACGACTGTGACATAATGCCACCTCACCTATTTTTAACCTGCTTTTTAGTATAAAGCAGAAGGTGTTGTGACAGTTGACAAGATGAAAGGTTTTGGGTGTTTTTGGCTGAAAGGAGAGTGGAGCTTTGGGAAAGAATGATGCTTCTTGAAATTTCAGATGTTGTGACAGTTGACAAGATAAAAGTTATGCTTCTTGAAATTTCAGATGAGGAAGAGAGGAAAAGGAAAAAAAAAAGGGAAATTGCAGCCGGCTCGCGAGCCAACTAGCGAGTCGTCGTGCTTGCGGCGCAGCTCGCCGGCTTACCTGACCCCCCTCCACTCTTTGGCTTATAACTTTTTCTTCCGACCTCCGATTGACCTGATTTTTGAAGAATTGGATTTCTAAAACATTCTTATACCTCTCCATGTGAATTTTTTGATTTTAAGATTAAATTAAAAATGATGGATTGAATCAAAGTGAGTGGATCGATTAAAAGAGTATGAGGTTATTATTTTCTGAACATACTTCAATGTTTTAGAAATATCTTGACCTATAGAAATCCAAATTGAGTAATTTTGGTGTCTATGAATTCCTAAAACTTAGGGGAACATTTTGGTGAAATTTATGGAGTGATACCAGGATTGTCACGAACATACATTGTGCACATTTAAATTCCTGCATGTGCCTTATTATACATTTCTGATTGCACAATTTGTGATATATTTGTATTTTATTTGTTATAGAGGCGCATTTGGAACGTAAACCCATGGAAGTTTTCGAAACTTCTAGGCACGAGCTTCGGAAGTTGTTGGTGAGTAACCTAGACGGTTTCTCTCAATTATTATTTGCTTATGATTCTGTGGTGGATAATGGTGGCTTGTGTTTTGGATTATGGATTCCGAACAGAAGTTCCGATGACTGTGTACTGGGAAGTTGTGTTATTGAAGTGCTACTTGTATGTGAATGTGAGACCTACGTGCTTATGATGTGATTGATTGTGACATGTGC
>JANSVA010042428.1:0-13508 GCA_025504915.1 Erythroxylum reticulatum | reverse complement strand
GTTGGAAAAGGTAAAAGGCCTCAAATCTACAACATGTCCTTATTGTTGGACCCCGTTTGTTTCCAGAGTCCAACGCTTGCTCTAATAACATAAATGTTGAATCTCATTTTCGGGACCTAACTCTTGCTCAGATACCATACATGTTGGGCACCATTTTCAGAACCCAACATTCCTTATCATGAGACGTGTACTTGTGCTTGCTCTTATGCATGATTATTCCCAATTAACCCTCATTAGTCATCCTCGGTTCATCTTCATTTTCCAATACCTTAGTGTCGGGCCCTATCTTCCAAATATTTCTTATATGGAAGCAGACGTTCTATGCTTAACTTCCATCCAGACATTGAGCATCTTAGAGGCTAGGTTAACAATCTATTCCTTCAGACCATTTGCTAGCTCTATGGCTCAAACAGATTTTGGGAAACCCTAACTGGACTTTTCAAAACAACTAGTTCAAAACGTGCTTAGCTATATGTCTCTAGTTTATTTAGAGAGCAGAATTCATCTCATTTGGAGGTCGGATAACGAAATTGTGGCTGAAAGAGTCAAATAGGGTTTTGACCTCAATTGTATTGCACCTGACATAGGAAAAAAGGCATAACTTGCTTTAAGGATATCGAATTAAAGACTTTCTTAAATACCTTGAAGACAAAATTCTACCATCTGAAAGGTCTAAAATAGACCAGACGATATAAGATGAATAGTGCACATAAGAAGCGGAAGGTCGTCTACAGAGAAAGCAGAAAGCAGACGTATGCTAAAGCAAACGATAGCATGAGGCAGACGAATGCAAGAAGCAGACAAATGTGAAAGTAGACAACAACATGAAGTAGACGAATGCAAGAAGCAGACGAATGTGAAAGTAGACGATAGCATGAGGCAGACGAATGTAAGAAGTAGACGAATGCGAAAGTACACAATAGCATGAGGCAGACGAATACGAAAGCAGACAATAGTATGAGGCAGACGAATGCAAGAAGCAGACGAATGCGAAAGCAGACGATAGCATGAGGTAGACGAATGCAAGAAGCAGACGAATGCAAAAGCAGACGAATGCGAAAGCAGATGATAGCATGAGGCAAACGAATGCAAGAAGCAGACGAATGCGTAAGCAGACAATAGCATGAGGCAAACGAATGCAAGAAGTAGACGAATGCGAAAGCAGACGACAGCATGAAGTAGATGAATGTAATAGCATGAAACAGACGAATACAAGAAGCAGACGAATGCGAAAGCAGACAATAGCATGAAGCTGACGAAATAAAGCAGATGAAACAATGCAGATAAAGCAATGCAGATGAATGGAAAAGCAGACGAAGCAAGAAGCAAATGAAACGGACTCAACTTAAGACGATGCAAAGTCAACTTAAGACAATGCAACGCTTAAGACAAAGCGGAGAGCAGACGAAGCGTCTTTACAGATGATACATCCTTAAGACAAATGACATCATCACAGATGATATGACGTTATCACAGACGATACCTCTTACAGACGATGCATCCTTACAGACGATGCATCTCTTAAGATGAATGATGTCATCATAGACGATGTGACATCATCACAAACGATCAATTTTACAGACGATGCATCCTTAAAACGAATGAAGTTATCACAGACGAATCATCTTTACAGACAAAACATCTTTACAGACGATGCATCCTTACAAACGATGCATCCTTACACTCCTAAGCATTTCCTTTTCTAAGGATCATAACTTTCGATCCAGAGGTCCTAAAAATTCATACCATATATCGTTGGAAAGCTAACTACATCCTTCTAGAAGGCAACTTTGTCTGATTCAACCTAGATTAGTCCAAATTTGGCCCTAAAGTCATATCACAATTTTTACCCTATAGAAGAATTGCAATTTTGCATTTCGCAAACTTGGGATGTCTTGAGCTTAACCATTCAGTTGCCAAATTGACTCTATTAACCTCTTAAAGTTAACTCATTTGCCTCATCACATCTAACTATATTTTGATCAATCGTAATTCCTGTCTTGCCTTCCCATGAATCTCACTTAGGCATATATATCTGTCTTTATATATATGTATCAACAGTTTACATATCATAATCAACAACTCAAGTTGATAACTTCTTCTTGTATATCCTATTTGATTCACATCATCCATACATCCTTCATATTTCATTAACAGCAAAAGAGTAAGGTTTTATAAATATTTAATGGCATCCTAAACTATAATACAAAATCATCTCAAAAATCTCATATTACAACAATTCTTAAACAAATAAACTTGGTATGCAATTATAACATCATGCTTTCCCTTAGGCTCTTGATCACTTGATCTTTTATCTATCACCTGAAGATGGGACAGATAGGGGGTGAGCTTGAAAGCTCGTGGATACAGGTTATAACAGAATTAAGTAAGACCTTTGACAACATTTTCTTGTTAAAATCTATAAAACACCTGCTCCTCAAAATTCTCATCATGTAGTCAAATTTACAAATTACAAAACATGAATGCATCAAACTTGCTAACATGACATGAGCACATAAGTAAATCAAAATGGTTTGGGTGGATCCAAAAACATGACTAACTAACACATTCCCATTTAATGGTTATGTGTAGTTGTGAACTTGAGGGAGTCCTTAAAGGAGCTCCGTGCCACTAGCGGGCAAGCAAAAGAAGCCTTAAACTTGGGTCAACGTGCACTTGACAATTCTTGAGGGATCACCATAAACCTATATAACACATATTTTATGACTTGTAAACTTGTGTTGCCCAAAATGGTACTTCTTGAAAACTTGAGTTTCATGATCAAAACTTGGTTTCATAAACTTGCTATTCTTTTCAGAACTCACTTGAAAAATCTTTAAAGATCATCATGCAAATCATGTAACAAACATATAGCAGATTTCACAAATTATGCAGAAGTAATGGATGCGACACTTATGATGCAATTGAAATCATAAAACCTTTTTGATTTAAAGCAAAACAGTAGTGGCTTGTTTGTTCTATTATAAACGTATACCCATCTTGATTTTCTTGCTTAAAGGCTTGCTGAAAATGCCTCAGCTCTTGCAAACAACCTGAGATATCTACGGTTCTTTCATGTAGTATCTTTAATGTGTACTTCGTGAGATGATCTAACTAAAGTAGGCCTCCTTGATCCCTTTTGTTCTTCACCAAATGAAGAGATCCTTGGCTTAAATGGAAGCTCTTCTCTTCCTCTTCCTTTTTCCCTTCTTGCACAACCTTAAAATCTCTCTTGAAGGCTAAGGAAATTGAGACCCTAGCTTGTTTTCTCTCCTCTTTCTCTTTCATCTTTTTCGTTTGTGCTTCTCTCTCTTTTCCTCATCCACTCATCTTGCTTCTTCCAGAATGCTCCAATTCACGTTTTCTCCTTATCTTAAATATAAGACACATGTTTCTTCTTCCTTTAATTCCCTTAATGAGGTGCAATGTCCATTTAGCCCCTTGCCTAATGCCTTATGTCTTATATCCTTACTTGTCATGCCCAATTTACCCTTATACAATATTACAACTTAATAGTTCAATTCAATTAACCCATTTCATATAGTTTTACTCACATCAACATAATAATTAACTCCACAAAAGGATCCCTTAAGGACCTCATAATTTATTTAAATCATACTTATCCAAAAAAAAACTGGGGGGCAACACTTGTCCTGAGTTAAGGACATGCGTTGAAGAAGCTCATCTGGTTGATATCCTAGCTGTAGGTAATTGTTTCGCATGGAGCAATAGGCAATATAGAATGAATTTCATTCGAAAAAAGCTTGATAGAAGCTTAGCTAACATTCAATGGATGGTGAGGTACCCCAATTGTTATTATACTAATCTTACTAACAACCTTTTAGATCACTCTCCTATTATTACTTAGGTTAGTGAGATTTCTCCAAAGAGGCCTTTTCGATTCAACAACTTTTTGTGTGAGCTAGCAGATTTTGATGATGTTTTATGGAAAGGTTTGAGGGCAAGGTTTTAGGGGGCCAAGTAATATATCCTTTTCAAGAAATTAAAGTTGATGAAGATGGAAATAAAGACGTTGTTTAGAAGCAATATAGGTAACACACATCATTTATTGAAAATCGCAAAAGGCCTTCTAGAGGGCATTTAACAACAAATCCATACCAATCCTAATTCTTATCTTTTGTTGGAAATGGAAAGTTAACTATTCATAACTAATCTAAAGCTTTATGGATTGAGTATTCTCTTATGAAACAGTGATATAGACTTTAGTGGATAAAATATGGGTATAGAAATACATTAGTGTTTCATAGATCAATAGAATTGTCAATAAAATTGTCTCCTTTAAATTAGAAGGTGTGTAGCTAAATTCACAGGATGAGCTACAGCAAAGGGCTTTCAATTATTTTTCTGAATTCATAAATAAACCCTTAGAAGCACACTCTTCAGCACATCTTCTTTAGCAGATTCTATAAGATGGTTTGTCCTCTTAAGAGGCTGATTTTCTCATTTAACCTATCACAGTTGCAGAGATTGAAGAATCACCGAAGTCCCTTCATAAAAAAGCTCCTAGTCTTGATGGTTTCAACACACATTTCTTTTGAAGTCTTGGCAATTTACAAGGAATATGTTGATTTAAGTCATTCCAGAATTCTTTAACAATGGTTCCTTATTGAAAACCTTCAACAAAACTTTTATCACTCTTATTCATAGGAGTGGAGAGTTCCGATACTTTTCTGATTATCGACCTATATCATATCGCAACTTCTTTTACAAATTAATACCTAAGATCTTGGCTCACAGGATTCGAAAAATTATTCCTGTTCATATTAATGACTCACAGGGTGCTTATATCCTAGGTAGGGCAATTGGAGATAATATATTGATACTTCAAGAGTTGATAAGGTCTTATTCTAAGAAAACTGGAAAAGATAATTGTTGCATCAAAATTGACCTAAAAAAGGCATACGAAAGTGTGAATTGGGATTTCTTCAAAAAATGCTATTTGCATTGAATTTTCTAGGTTTCTTCATACAGTGGGTCTCTTAGTATATTTCAACACCTAGTTTTAATGTTCTTATCAATGACCAGACTATAAACACATTCACGAGCTCAAAAGGGATAAGACAAGGTGATCCCATCTTGCCTTATCATTTCGGTTTGGTAATGGAGACACTTAGCAGGTTACTTCAAAAGGTGGTGAAAGGTACCAAACGATTTAATTTTCATTCCAAATATAGGAGATTGGGATTAACTCACTTGTGCTTTGCTAATGATTTTATATTGTTATCTAATGCTTATGCTAGTTCTGTATCAGTACTTATAAAAGGTTTAAAATGTTTAGTAGGATGTCGGGTCTTGTTATTAATTGTTCAAAGAGTGGTTTATTCTTATCTCGTAAGGCATCCAATTTATAAGAAACCTTATCAACTATTTCGAGAATTTCTAAACAATAGCTTCCTTTTATTTATCTTAGCATACCTACGACAGATGTTATGATGAGTGTCAAGGATTTTAGTTGCTTATTGATAAATCACTGGTAGAATTGCTTTTTGGAGCTCTAGATATCTTTCTTTGGCTAGTCGAGCATAACTCATCATATCTATTTTGAATTCCATTAGTGTATATTGGGCATCTCATATTGCTTTCTCCTATCAAAGTCATAAAAACTATTGATATGATTCTTAATAGATTCTCGTGGTCAGGGGACAAGGTGAAGATGAAGTGCAAAGATGTTTGTATTCCTAGGAAGCAACGAGGGCTTGCCATTATTTCTCTCTAATGACTCAATAATGTTTTACATATGAAGAGACTATGGAGCTTACTCACAGATAAGTTGTCTTTATGGTGCAGTTGGATCCAAACTTATTTTATAAAGAATAAGTGCTTATAGGACTTCAAAGCTGAGTCTCTTGCTTCTAATACATCCAAGTCCATTATAAGGATGAAGGAGAGAATGAGACTTTATTTTATTCATGTAATCAGAAATAGGAAGAACACCTTCTTCTGGTTTGATAATTGGTTATCTGTCAGGCCTCTAATTAAACTACAAGTAGTAGAAACACTTAAATCCATTTTAGACGTACAGGTTTTAGTAGCTTAAGCTTTCACCAAGAGGAATCATCTCATAATTTCTAGTACATTTGTAGAGTTGAAGAATGAAATTAGAGATGAGGATTATGTAATATGGAGAAACAATGTAGATGGAAGATTCACCAATTTAGTCTAATTTGATCATCATCATCCTTGGGCTTCTATAACCGTGTGGGTGACTATAAATAAGCCACCAACTGTGTCAGTGTCTTGATTGACAGTTTGATTCTAATGCAAAGGATTCAGACACATATTGGCTTACACATACACAAGGCACTAGACCTTCACTTTCTTAAGTCACATTAGGGAGTGTAAATTTATTTTCAAATCATTGTGTTGATTAAATTTGTAGCTTGTAGTTAGTTGATTTCCTTGGAATTTCCTAGTTGTCATATACTAGGACTCTTATTTTGAGTGCCTTTCATGGTTTAATTTAATTATTCATACCTATCTAAAAATAAAAAAAATAAAAGGGCAAAAGAAATTATAGGGATTGTGTTGGTGATAGTGTCAAAGTAGGAACTTAGATGCCTCGCACTGCAAAATAAATAATTTCTTTATTTTGTAGTGTTGTTATTATACTACCTACTTCAACTGTGCCTCCATTATATCTATTCTTCCCTCTAGCTTCTTGTTATTCTCTTCCATTTTTCCGAGAACCTTCTTCTTCCTCAATGAGTTCTTCACTCGAAGTTTCATCATAATGCTACTATTGTGGGGATGAACGAGAGTTTATTTATGCTCTTTTGACTTAAAAACATAACAGGAGCTTAGATTGCAGAGTTTCATGCCTTGAGACTCCATGATTTCTGCCTTATTTAAATGTTTATTGTTAAACAACTCAGGAGCAATAGAGCTTATTCCATGTATAGCAATATCATGATATTAAGCCAAAGTAGTAACTGAAAATCCCATACCAAAATAGCTACTTTGTTTATTAATTGAAGCAACTATTATTTCGAAGATATGTGAAGAATTGCATACCTTAACCTTATTATCCATACGCCAAAGAAAAAATAATTCCTTTTTGGAACACCTAATGCATTGACTTTTTGTAAAAATGGTATGAAACATAAATTTAGGCAGTTCAAACACTTCTTGTCTAGTTAGTTTCTTCCACTATATTTTTGTACTAAAATTGTTATGGGATCTAAAAATTTTGGTTTTAGGGAAGCCAAAAATAACCTCCATAAATTTAAGATTAAATTGGCAAGGCTTCCTTTTAATATAAACCAAAAATTATCTAACTTATGTGGCTCAAAACTTAGAGTAGTATAAAATTCTAGGGTAATTTCTTCATAAACAACATAATCACATTGAATGAACTTTTCCTAGATGATTCTTTTATTCAAAGACTCCATTTTTTCCTTAAGCCTTAATTCTTCTAAGATTTGCAAATCAAAAAATCTAGGTGCAAGAACAATCTTATAAAAAAGTTTTCAAAATTTCTCACCTTCTTTTTGTGAGAAAATTTGGAGTGTGTCACTTTCAAAAAACTTAAACTTTCCTTTGGGGTCAGACCTTTAGGTTAGTTGTTTCACTATAAGTGCCATCTTGTATTTGAATACATGTAAAATAACACACTAAAAACACAAATACAGGAAACATTGGCTCTTAAAACCCAGAGAAAAATCATGTTCTAGTGAAAGAATCACTAGATCTATAAGTAAAATGTGTAAAAGTGGAAAAGAAGTAGAAGAAATTGTCAAATTTGCTTGAAAATTGAGTGAAAATTGAATGAGAAAAGGATAGGAGTGTTGACTAGAGAGAGAAGAAGTGAGGGAAAGAAGAAATTATAGAGAACAAAGTAAACGGAATAGGGTATATGGAGCTACATATTCACATTTGCACAATGATGCATGTCCATGATTGCATATATATGTAAGTGCATTGACTGTCACGATTGTGCAAAAGTGCATGATCATGACAAAGGGGTTAGACTCTATACTTGCACAATTGTGCACTTTTTCATGATCATAATAGTGAGTTTGTTGCTCCAACTTGCACGATTGTGACCCCTCCAATAAATATTCCACAATAAGTTTGCAAACTTTATGCTATAAATATCCATCATTCAAACTAACTTAAAAGCCACAAAAAATAATGCAACAAGCACACAAGAAATTATGAAAACTTATATAAACAATAACATGCAAATTTTAAGGCCACTAACTTGACGATTCCTTTTTAATTTTTGAACCCAAGGAAAGGAAAGAAACTGCTTCCCTTTCTTGTGAATATATTCCTATATGATATGAATCTATATCCATTAACCTTGAATGTTTCCTTTTTATCATTCTCCAATTCTAAAGCTCTACTATTGAATACTTGGGTAACTTTGAAAGGACCACTCCAACATGACTTACCCTTTCTTAGAAACAACTTCAAGCTTTGAATTAAATAGCGAGACCAAATCTTCTATCTTGAAGCCCTTCTTCTTAATATGAGAATCATGCCATCTTTTCACTTTTTCCTTATACAACATCGCATTCTCACAAGCATCAAATCTTAACTCTTCTAGGTTATTAAGTTGTAGGAGTCTCTTCTCACTCGTCATCTTCTAATCAAAATTTAATAAACATGATGAAAATACATAAACAAGATTATACAAAATATGATTCAATCAATCCTAAAACTCTAAATAGTTTTTTTAAAAGATAATTAACTTTATTAACCAAAGACTATATACAACCTAAAAGTTACAAAAGATCTAGGTTACATAGGAGTGCGATTCCTAGTAAGCAACTTAGTTATGGTAGTTTAATCTAATAACCATCTCTTCTTCATATTGATGGAGAGGTTAACTGCAATTCCTCTTGCTAACAAGGACAGTCTACATTGGAGTATAATACATTGATATAACATCTCTGTGCTTTTACTTTCTTGTCTAAAAATTCTGCAGTTCCTTTCTTTCTAGATGTGATACTTGATTGAAGCCCAACTAATCTTTAGAGCTTTATAATCAGATTGGTGGTCCATTTTAATGTTCCCTAAACAAGTGATAGTCTCATTCTAGGAATCCATTAATTTGTTAATGTTTAGAATGGCCTACAATCCTCTCCAAATTTTCCTAATATACCTACATCTGGTTATGATATGGTCCATCGTTTCTAGGTCTGTATTACGTAACTCACAATTTAGAGAATTGATATGGATCTTAATTCTATCCTTTGTGAGTAGTCCTCCATTCATTCCCAACCAAAGGATGAAAGAGTGTGTCGGACTGATATGCTTGTCCCAAAATAAGTTTGTCCACCCCACCTTTGTGTTTGGTTCCTTCTACAGAGAAATCTCTAAATAGTTAGTAAGTAAGGTGCAAAACAAATCTTAAATAACACAAATATCTTCTCTTTCTCCTTGTCATAACTACAATAATTTAAAACACAAAATTTCTATTTTTTTCTTTTTAAAACTAAGTTCATTTCAAGATATTTTTGAAATGATTACTTATGAGCTTGTAAGGAGAATATATGAAACACTGATAAATAATAACTGAGAAGATATATCCTCAAATACATAAACTCATTCCTTTCCTCATTCTTGATAATTTTTAATCTAATCAAATTCTTATATGATCATGTAAATATAATATTTTAGGGTGCAAAAGTAAATGTCAAGTTAATAACAAAATTAGTTTTTTTGGCTTGTAACATGGTTGAAATAATCCAAACGAAAGGCTAAGGCTTAAATTTGGCTACTCCTAAAGGATAAAAACAAGGTATGGTAAAATTAAAGAAAAGGTTAAACACAGTTTTAATCTAAGTACCATTTTCATCTTAATGCCTTTAACTTAAAGATGTTGTCTTAGCATGCGTAGTAGAAGCATGTTCTATAATCATCCAACTATGCATGATAAATAAAAAAGAACTAAAATAGATGTTAATATAATGATAATAAATGCTCATAAGCTCAAAACATTGAAAATTAGTCTTATATGTGAAAATTTCTAAGCACTTTCATATAAAATTGATGGTCAAAACATTTATTCTTAAAGTAGAAAGTAAAAATCTATCTAATTAAGATTTCTTCCTTTCATATTTTAGCTTAATTCAATAATTCACAATAACTAGAAAAGCTTTAAGATAAGAATAGACAAATTAGAGATCATTGTAAATAAGAATCAATAAATAATAATTAAAATATGCTTGAATCATAATTAAATCCATATGGAAATTACAATACCCTTTCCTCACATTTAAAGATGCATATTGTTTCCATTGTACACAATAAAGCACAAAAAAATAAAAAGATATTCAAAATGAAGAAAAGGTAAGGTGAACTGGTACTATCCTGATTTATAAACAAGTTGTTCATAATTATGGTGTGAATTATACCCATCACCAATCATCCTTATAAAAATAAAAAATAAAGCATTAAATAGTTTTAAGAAAATACAAGAAAGACAAACTATATATATCTATGAAAAATCTTTGGTTTAATATATTAACGATAAACAAGAAAAAACAAAAAAACAATATTAGTCTAGTCGAGCTAATCCCTTGCTAACTATCAAGACAAAATAAAATAGAAAAACACATAAAAGAAAAAATCAAAGAAAAAAAACCAAAATTCAATTTTCTTGAGAATCTTGGACGATCTGACTAACCATATTAGAATAAAAATGATCTAATATCTAGTTGTTTGTCAGCTCCTGCTCTATCTTTATCCAATAATCTTTCTCTCAGGGGGGGCTATTAGGAGGCACTACTTTCATTGGAACTAGATCAATTGGCTACCTACGTGGTCATTGGGATCTACCCTTACTTTTGCCTTTTCCTAGGCACTTTGTTTTCCTGACGTTGGTGTTGTGTTTTTACCTTCTTATTCCCTGAAATACGAAAATAAACAAAAATTGCCAAAAAAAAGGGAATAGTCTATATTATTCAAATCATGACAACATAACACACCTAAATGAAATCCCACAATTAATTAATCATGAATTAATAACAAAACCATAAATAAGACAAATGAACCCAACATAAAAAATAGAATGTGCATTAACAAACTTGAATATTTGAATTAATCTCATCAAACTCCATGCTATTTATTAATCAAAAAAATTCAATCAATCTATCTCATCACCCTAATTAATTCAAACGAAACCCAAAAACTAATTGCCCCATGTAAATTAACATACATAGTACAAAATCCTATAAAAATTGCAATTAACATATAAACTATTGCATGATTGAATTCACACTAAAACATTTAACAATCATACAGGGATTCAATTGCATATAAATTTATCCAAAAATTCTTATAAAATTTAAATTCAGTATGCAAAATCACCCAAAAGAAAATCAATATCCTTTAAAACTCTTCTAATCACCATAGGTAATCCCAGTAAACTTATTAGTCCTATAACAGTGATTACCTAACCTATTTCTCTTAAAATTGGTTTAACAACCTGAAGTAAATATAAATAATGAATAAAACATACCTTAAATTATCGAAACTTCAAGATAAATAGGTCAAAGGTTAAGTTTCACACAGGAGAACAGTAGGTAAGTGTCGCCCAGAGGAAAGGAATAGGAGGGAAAATGAAAAAAAAGGTTTTTGGGTTTCAATTTTAAAAAGATTTGGAGCAACACAACTACACAAGTGTATAGTTGTTCCAGATTGCCCTAGAATTTAACTTTAAAGAATATAGGTGTTTTGAACTTTAATATAGGCATGTTGGGCTAAATATGGGCATGTTGGACAAGACGTGTTATAACAGGCTTAGTATGGGCTAGAACACGAGCGTGTATCTATATCGTGTTAAAAAAAGATGGCATATTACATGGTTGTTTCAGGACTTAATACAGTAGTGTTGATACAAAAATTAAAATATCTAAAAATCTACATCGTCATTAACACATGTTAGTGGGTATGTATTTTTCTGTATCTATTTACAAACAAGGGAAAAAAGTTAGAAATGAACATAATCACCAACACGCGCATGTCAGTACTCATGTATCATTTGTTTTCTAAAAAAATTCCGTGGTTTGGTGACATGGGCATGTAGGTCACTTATATAGTGAATTTAAGCAACACAATCACCAAAACAAGCATGTTGGTGCCCATGCATCTTTTTTTAAAAAAACTTTTTAGCACTCTATATTTGAGTGGAACATGGTCATGTTTCTGCTTTAGACTATAGAAGACCACGACCAGTAACACGAGCATGGATGGCCATTACCTCTCCGTAACTTTTATACATAGCAAAATTTCTGCCTACCTTCAAATATGTAAATAAAAAAACATGCTCAAGGGATAAAAGATGAAAAATAATAGCCATATTATTATAAACTAAGACAAATTTTTATACTAAACCTTAAAATTAACATAGATATGAAAAATATAAAAATTAAAAAATTAAAAACCTAGAAAGCAAAGTAATTGAAACAAGTTTACCAAATAAAATTAGGTTGCCTCTTATGAAGTATTTGTTTAACGTCATTAACTTGATGTTCCCACTTTAACTCTATCTTAATTTATAGTCAGTAGCTTGCTTCCACCTATCTTCCTAATTAAGGGTTTCTCAGCCTAAAAATAGGCCACAAGCTATAATATAATACTCATTTTCTTCAACATCTAGGTCCACTCTACTCCTCAAAGTTGTTGTATTCACTCGTTCCCTCAAATTTGTATTGGTATATCCAGATCAAACACTTGACTACTCTTTAAACAATAAACTTAATGGGTTGTTCAGTTGAAATTCCTTTCTTGTGGAAAGAGATGAATACTTCTTTAGTTTCATAGATGATAGCCTTAACTATAGCAATGGCTTTCATAAAGAGTTCCTCAAGGTGTTAAAACTCCTTTTTCTACTGTTTTTGCATAAATCAAGGTGAAATTTGATTGTTCCATGCAAAGTCTCTACCTTAGATTATAATTATTCCTATAAGGAATGTTATGAGGTCAATTCCCCATAAAAATTGGATGCTCCCACATATAGTCTAGTACCTAGCATTCGTGATTAAGGTGGTCACCATCATAAATGTCATAACACATCACAAATAACTGTTAAAACTTCTAAATATGTGTTACCATATCTTTCATTCCAAGCTTCCGATGTTACCATAAGCGATAACATATTGTAATCCCCTAGAGAATATTGTCCTCGCCAACTTTCCATATGTTTGGTAGCTATCACGATGAATGCCTGAATCTTGAAGATAGGCCACAAAAATAAGATCAAGAAAGATAGCTATAAAGACAAACAAACATAAAAAAAGAAAACAGAATAAACTCCAAAGAAAAATAGTAGCTAGATTAATAAAATGAATTATTCTTAATATCCTAGTCCCCTTAACGACATCATAAAAACTTGGTGGACTCATATAAAGTTTACATATGTATTGACTTCTTTAACCTATATATTGTCTAGGAAAGTCCACCTATTGTTCTACAGTATAGGATTTTGAGGACCAAGTATTAATCTAAAAAAGACTACGATTATTAATATTGACCCTCTT
>JANSVA010042408.1:0-13510 GCA_025504915.1 Erythroxylum reticulatum | reverse complement strand
TTAAAATGATTCATGGTATGATGATAATGTGACTGATGAAATTTCTTCCTATAAGGAACAAAGTTTTTTCTATACTGAGTATTCTTTTTAGCAAACCCTAAACCACTCTTATCATTAGGGTGTTTGTATCTTCCTAGCATGTCATTCATCTTTTTTGTACTCTTAGTGAATGTTCATAGATCAGCTGAAAGGATATTAATTCTTTGTTTCAGCTGACTGATTTCATCATATCTATCTATAGTTACCTTTTTCTTTATATTGTCTACTTGTTTCTTTAGGCAGATGTTTTCTCTCTCTAACACTTGCGTGTTCTTCAAGTTTTCTACAAACTTTTCCTTTAAGAATCTATACAGTATGAGAATCTTCTAATAATTCTAAATATGCATTTTGTAATTCATTAAAATTAGAAGTTACCTCCTCATAGTTTTCCCTTTCGGCTACCAAGCAAATGTTTGCTTGAACCTTATACCTCAGAATCAGTGTCAAATTCGGATGAATCCAAATCTTCCCATGTTGCCATCATACTTTTCTTATTTTCTCTATTTTTCTTCAGTTTTCTTTTCAACAACGGACATTCAGACTTGTAGTGTCTAGGTTTATTACATTCGTAGTAGATGACAAATGTTTTCTTGATCTTACCCTCAACTTGGTTATTCTTCTTGAAAGAAAACTTTTTGTTTCCTCTTGCACTCTTCTTCCACATGTGTCTAATCTTCCTTGAGATAAAAAGATAATTCATCATCTTCTTCTTCTGAATCTTGTTTAGATTCACTGGAGTCGTCATTCTTGACATCTTCAATCTTAAAGGCTTTTGACGATGAACTTCTCTTTCTCTGAATCTTTTGATTCTTTTGTCCAACCTTCAAAGCTATAGATTTATCCCATATGGGTTTATCTTCTGCATCAAGATGTACTTCATGTATGTTTAAGGATCTAAGCAATTCATCAAGCTTTAAAACACTCAGGTCCTTTGCTTCTTGTAATGCAGTGACTTTTGGTCTCCATCTTTTCGGTAGACTTTTAAGAATCTTTCGAACATGATCTTGATTATCATAGGTTCTCCTGAAAGCTTTAAGTTCATTGGTGATAGTTTGAAATCGTCCAAACATCTGATCGATAGACTCATCTTCCTACATTTTTAACTGCTCATATTGGTGTACAAGAATACTTATCTTGGATTCCTTCACTTGATTAGTTCCTTTATTTGCAATGGATAGAGTATCCCATATCTCCTTCACAGTGTCGCATCCATGAACTTTATCATATTCACTTATGCTTAGGGTAAAACTTAGAAAGAACTTGGCTTTTAAATTTAGCTGGAATCTTGCTTTTCGATCAGCTGACCATCTGGTACATGGAATGGAAATTCCTTCATCATCCATCTGTATATACGGTCCATTCTCGATAATCTCCTAAAGGTCAATATGTGTAGATTCAATGAAGAGCAGCATTCTGTCTTTCCAATAATGATAGTCTTCACCATTCAACGCAAGAGGTCTAGTGACAGAGGCACCTTTAGCTATAAAAACATATAATTTTACTATGGATCTTTATCTACACTTTGTAACGGTGGTTTTTGGAAATCGAGCTCTGATACCAATTGAAGTAAATCACTCATTAATATAGACTTTACGTTTAATAGACAAAATGCACAAGAAAGGGGGGTTAAATTGTGTATTCTTTTGAGTGAATACAATCCCCTTTTAAATTCCTTTACAAAATAACTTTTTCAAAACCTATTAAGCAGACAATCACAATGTATTGCAGTTAACTTCTATATACTTGTATAAAACAATAGAAATTAAAAGATGAGAGTTAGAGACTAGATGTTGACACCGTGATTTTATCTTGGTTCACCCCAAACCGTGGGCTACATCCAGTCTTCAGAAACCTTTATGAGATTTCACTATTCTTCTTAAAGTATAAGTATTCTCTTTCATAGAGCCTTTTTAGGTCTCTTACAGCAAGTATTGTTTTTTTCACTTAGCCTCTTCTGTCTCTGAGCTTCTCTTCTTTCTTACAGAAAGATATTGCGAGCTTTGTTACAGTAATGATAGCTCTAGTGTTTCGCACAATGAATACAGTGTTTGCTAAAAGCTTTTTTTAAATCTCTAACTTTTTAATCTTTGAATTCCACTTGTATTTATAGCTTTCGTCTTCAACTGCTTCTTTCTTCTTTCTTCTTGCTTCTTGATTTGTTGATTCTTGTAGAAATAGTTATTTAGTTAAGTTCTATAACTAACTCAAACTAATTAACCATTTAACGTAGTATAGGTTCTTTGTCTTACTTTTTCTTCTGCTTTGTCTTACTTTTTTCTCCACTTCATCTTATTTTCTTTCATCTCACTTTTGCTTCCGCTTCGTCTTATTTTCTTTTGTCTTAGTTTCACTTTGGCTTCGTCTTATTTTCTTTCATCTCAATTTCGCTTCCGCTTCGTCTCACTTTCCTTTCGTCTTACTTTCGCTTACGCTTTGTCTCACTTTCATTCGTCTTAGTTTTGCTTTTGCTTCGTCTCACTTTCTTTCGTCTAAGTTTCGTTTCCACTTCGTCTCACTTTCTTTCGTCTTAGTTTTGCTTCCGCTTTGTCTCACTTTCTTTCGTCTTAGTTTTGCTTCCTCTTTGTCTCACTTTCTTTCGTCTTAGTTTTTCTTCCGCTTTGTCTCACTTTCTTTCGTCTTAATTTCGCTTCCACTTCGTCTCACTTTCCTTTTGTCTTACTTTCGCTTCCGCTTCGTTTCACTTTTCTTTCGTCTTAGTTTTGTCTCTACTTCATCTTAGTTTTGCTTCCTGATCAAAATGGTTCAACAATTTCTAATATTATTATTATTTGAATGTCATCAAAATTATTAGATGTGAAGTCATTTTGAATTAACAAATATCACTCAAAATCCAATTTGAGATAACTTACATGTTTTTGTTTTTAGTTATTTATTACAAATCTTAACCAAACAAGTTTTTGTGTTTAGTTTTTATATTAGAAATCTCAAAACAAGTTTATGTTTTTTAATTAAAAATGTAAAACAAAAAATAAAAACCATAACAGAAGAACAAAAGTGGAACCAAACGAGCCTTTAACTCTTAAGTTGTTGTAGCCCCCAAATTAAGGACATTTTGAAGCTATATTGTTCTTAAAGTTTATTGACCAAGAGCTATTCTCTTATCCAAGAGGTACTTCCAAGGGGGATTTGAACTTTGTTTTTTTTTTTTCTGTGTCTTGAAATAGTCTTATGTTACTTCTCTCTAGATAACGTAAATCATATTTCCACAAGTTATTATGAAAATTGTTCTTTCCTTAACCAATATTCTCCTTTTGTGCTGAAGTAACACGAAGATGTCAACAAAGTCAAAGCTTTCATTTTGTAACCTACATTTTTCCTTAGTGATACTCCATTTAGAAGCATTTGAGACTCTTGCTTACATGGACAACACATTTGTGTAGAATTGAGGAAATGTAATTTGTGAAGTGTTCCTAACCTTTTTTTAATAATTTAGCCATATTATAAAGGAAAGTTTAGGTAGCGTCACTTTGCACTAAACTGCTCAACACTAATTGTAACATACCACTCTCATAGAGCATATACCCAACATACTGAAGTATATCCGAGCATATACTCTACGAGAATGGCACAAACATAGGGCATATCAAGCATTCTCATAGAGCATATCAAGCATTCTCATTTCATTCACAAACATAACATTCATTGTGTCATTAAAATTTATAGTCATTAAAATTTATAACTCATATATAAACATTACATATTATGTGAGAGTTTACTGCTTCATACAAAATGTTCAACATGAAACGGGATGCTAAACCAAAAAAGTCTAACTAGACTCTTCAAAATGACTAGACCTTTGAGCCATTTTGTACCCAAAATGTATGTACTATACTTTTACTTTATCAGCATAGGAGCTAGAACTCCTTTAGACCTAAAAAACAATATTGCAATTTTGATGAGTTTGCAAACTCCGTCATTTAACCATCATGTAACATCCCAAACTACCCGCCTATAGATATTGTTTGCTTTGGGTTGCCCATTAGACAAGGCCCTCACGGTTTTGCTCTTCCTACACCAAAGAAAACACGTATAAGGAGGAGAGACATCCACACCCTTATAAGGCATACTTCGTCTCCTCTCCAACCGATGTGGGATCTTATAATCCACCCCCTTAGGGCCTAGCATCCTCGTTGGCACATCGGGTTGAGAACTGGATCTGATACCAGTTGTAACAGCCCAGACCACCCACCTACCCACCCACAGATATTGTTCACTTTAGGTTGCCCCTCGGGCCAAGACCCTTACGGTTTTGCTTTTCCCACACTCGAGAAAACATGTCTATGGGGAAGAGTATCCATACCTTTATAAGGCGTACTTTGTTCTCCTCTCTAACTAATGTGGGATCTTACGATTAAGGGGTGCGATCATACCAGCACTAATGCACCGGATCCCATCAGAACTTTGAAGTTAAATATGCTTGGGCAAGAGTAGTACTTATCATTATAAGATCCCATATTAGTTAGAGAGGAGAACGAAGTATGCCTTGTAAGGGTATGGATATCTCTCCTTGTTAGACACATTTTCCTAGGTGTGGGAAGAGCAAAACCATGAGGGCCTTGGCCGATGGGCAACCCAAAGTGGACAATATCTTTGGGTGGGTGTTCTGGGCTGTTACAAATGATATTAGAGCTGGTTCCTAACTTGTTGTGCTAGCGAGGACACTAGGCCCTAAGGGGGTGGATTGTGAGATCCCATATTGGTTAGAGAGGAAAACAAAGTACGCCTAATAAGGGTATGGATACCTCCTCCCCATAGATGCATTTTTCAAGGTGTGAAAAGAGAAAAACTGTGAGGCTCTTGGCCTGAGGGGCAACCCAAAGTGGACAATATCTATAGGTGAGTGGTCTGGGCTATTACAAATGGTATCAAAGCCACTTCCCAACCTATTGTGCCAGCGAGGATGTTAGGCCCTAAAGGGGTGAATTGTGAGATCCCACATTGGGTGGAGTGGAGAACGATGTACGTCTTATAAGAGTATGGATACCTCTTACCTATAGACGTGTTTTCTCGGGTGTGGGAAGAGCAAAACCGTGAGGGTCTTGACCTAAGAGGCAACCTAAAATGGACAATATCTGTGGGCGGGTGGTTTAGTCTATTATAAATGGTATGAGAGCCTGGTTTTTACCTTTTTAAAAGTGTTATTTCTATTTTCAAAATGTTCATGAGCTTTAGGAGACGAGTCTAGATGTCGAAAGTCTTTGTTTGAGAAATTGAGTCTCGGATCGTTCAGTTGACGCCCTTAATGGTCAGATGATTTTGACCTCAATCAGAGCACTTGTCGGCATTCCTTAGGATGTTTAGGATATCAGATAAGCTAGGCTTATCTCGATGTATTTTATTAAACAATGACTTTTTATTTGATTTTATAGTGATAGCAAGGTTGGACCTTTGCGACTCGAGCCAGAGGAACATAGTACTGAAGCAATCATAGAACCAGTGATTGCTAGCTCTTCAGCCTATAGGTAGTCTCACAATGCAACACCACCGGTGGTAGCAGAGTCAAATTTACCACCAGTGCCGAGGGAGGCTCTATAGCAGGTGATGACATGGTGGGCACAATATACTGTGTAGTAGTATCCTAGGGCTGGAGCGCCATGGATTCCACCACAAGTACCACCACCACAACATCCAGTAGTGGTACCTAGTCTTGAACCAAGGCAACATCCGATGCTTGAAATCTCGGGGTATATCAAAGAGGTACGGAATTTCAAGTGTGGTACCTTTGATGCTACCGAGGATAAAACTTGGATGAGGGACCACAGAGACATTTCATGATATAGGGTTGTCTGATGAGATGAAGCTGAAAGTAGTTACCTGATTGTTGGAGGGTGATGCTAGAGTTTGATGGAAAAATGTTCAGGGAAATTACCGTAATCAAATGACCTGGAGGGATTTTATTAGGCAATTTAACGAACAATACTATACTAGATTTGATCAAGATTAGAAGAAGCCTGTCTTTTTTACACTAACATAGGGTAATAGATTGGTGCATGAGTTTGAGACAAAGTTGAGAGAACTCGCCACCTATGTCCCTGAATACGTGGTAGATGAATATAATCTGTGCGTTTGGTTTGAGACTGGACTGCATTTGGTGATCCGGGAGAGGATCAGAGTTACCCCCACTACCATGTTCAAGGAGATGGTACAGTCGGCCAAGAGAGCTGAGAATTTGGTGAAAAAGCGCGGAAGATAGCGGGAGGAAAAGAACTGGAAAAATAAGGGAGGAGGTTCCTTTAGCCAGTAGCCTAAGAGGAGCTGTGATAGTTCAGCACTGGGTAGAATGGGAGGCACTATATCATTGGCTGTTAGTTTACGGTCACCACGACCAGGAGGTCAGAGCACTATCCCTACTACTAGCTCTGGTTCTCGAGCTCAATCATATTGGTCCAAACAGTGTAGAAACTACATAACGGTACATTCAGGCAAGTGTATAGAGCCGAGATAGTGTTTTCAATATAGGGAGATAGGGAATATGAGGAGAGATTGTCTATAGTTAGCTTGGACTTCTACTCGAGGAGGAGATAGCTTAGTGTAGGTAGTGAGACACAGAGGGGAGGCCACTAGGGCAGCTGCTCAGTCTTCTAGATCCACATAAAGGACTAGTGTGGGCAGTAGTACATCTTCTGCAGGTCAGTAATATCCTACTTTGCGAGCTAAAGAACAAGTTTATACAATGACGGAGGAGGACATTTGAAGCAATCTGGACACGATTACAGGTATTTACTGGATGAACATTTGTTTGTTTTTGTATTGGTATATTTTGGTTCATGTTTTATGTAGTTCTGGTAAACTATTAAATAGTATAAGTGCTAACCCATAATGTTATAATTTGTTATGTGTGTTCTCAGTAAAGACGCTAAAGTTTTGATCGACACTAATGTGCAACAGTATTTTGTCAGTATGACCTTCACTAAGGATATCAGTTATCCCCTGGAGTCATTAGATCCCCCTCTTATTGTAGTCATTTCTCTTAGAGAGCAAGTGCTTTTGATGAAGTATATACAGTCTCTAAGATAAAGATTGGTGATGTTGTGTTAGAGGCAGATCTTATTCCCCTCGATCTCTGGGATTTTGAAGTGATATTAAGGATTGACTAGTTAGAAAGGTATCGCGCTAGGGTTGATTTTTTTAAGAAAGAGGTGGAGTTTAACCCTCAAGGTGGAGTCTCGATTAAATTTATTGGTGACGGACAGATATTCCCAAGTTGTTTGATATCGGTGATTAAGGCTAAGAGGTTGATTCGTTAGGGATGCCAGGCATACCTAGCATATGTGATTGACACTTCAGTACAGAGGAATGTGCGAGTTCCCTGATGTCCCTATTATGTGCGAGTTCCCTGATGTCTTTCCAAAGGAGTTACCTAGATTGCCACCTAATTAGGAGTTTGATTTCGCTATTGACTTGGTCCCAGGGATAACACCAATATCTATACCACCGTATCGCATGGCGCGAGCAAAATTGAAAGAATTGAAGATTCAACTACAAGAGTTATTGGAAAAAAGGCTTCATCAGACCAAGTCATTCACTATGGGGAACATTAGTATTGTTTTTCAAAAAGAAGGATGAGACCCTCCACTTATGTGTTGATTATTAGTAGTTAAATAGGGTTACCATCAAGAATAAATATCCACTCCCTAGGGTCGATAACTTGTTTGATCAGTTAAGAGGAGCTACAGTATTCTCAAAGATAGATCTAAGGTCTAGGTACCATCAGTTAAAGATTGATTAGAATGATGTGCACAAGACTACTTTTGAAATGAGTTATGGACACTATGAATTCTTGATGATGCTATTCGGATTGACAAATGCACCTGCAGTATTTATGGACTTCATGAACAGGGTGTTCCATCGTTATTTAGGTCAGTTTATCATAGTCTTCATTGATGATCTTCTGATTTATTCTAAGGAAGAAGAAGAGCAAGCTAGTCATCTCCAGATTGTCCTACAAATACGTCGCAAAAGACAGTTATATATGAAGTTCTCAAAGTGTGAATTTTAGTTGAGGGAGATAGAATTCCTTAGGTATGTGGTATCAGGGAGAGGTATTTTTGTAGATTCAAAGAAAGTGGAAGCTATACTTGAGTGGAAACAACCCAAGAATATGATAGAAGTCCGCATCTTTCTGGGGTTAGCTAGTTATTATTGGAGATTTGTTGAGGGTTTCTCAGTACTTGCAGCCCCTTTGTCGAGGCTTACCTATAAGGGGATAAAATTTTAGTGGGATGATAAATGCAAGACGAGTTTCTAGGAGATGAAGAGGTAATTGAATTCTGCACCAATGTTTGCCCTACCTACCTAGGGGGTTAGGTATGAGGTATATAATGATGCCAGTTGTTAGGGACTTGGCTATGTGCTTATGCAGGCTGGGTAAGTGATCACATATTCTTCTAGACAGCTGAAGAAACACGAGTTAAATTATAGTACATATGATTTGGAGCTTGGAATAGTAGTGTTTGCACTATCTTTATGGGGAGACTTGCCGTATATACACCGACCACAAGAGTCTGAAGTACCTAATGACACAGAAGGAGCTAAACATCAGATAAAGGAGATGGTTAGAATTGATTAAGGATTATGAATTAATAATCAACTATCACCCAGGAAAAACAAATGTGGTAATCGATGCACTGAGTAGTAAGTCTTGTTTGGCAATAACTGATAGGCAAGATCCTCATATGATGTATTTGATGAATGTGCAGAGCCTTGGGGTTGGATTCTTAGTGGCAGAGGATGATGGAACATTGCTAGCACGATTTGAAGTTCGAACGACATTATTTGATGAGATTAAGAGATCGCAGGCCAACAATCCCAAGTTAAGAGTCATTTAGGAGAAATTGCTATCCGAAGAGAGTGGGGGATTCAAATTAAGAGAAGATAGGTTGTTAGTCTTTAGAGACAAAGTTTGTGTGCCAAATGACAAGGGTCTCAGGCAACCTATCTTAGAGGAAGCTTAAAGTTTAACTTATGATATGCATCCTGGTAGTACCAAGATATATCGAACTCTTAAAGAGAGTTATTAGTGGTTAAGGATGAAGAGAGAGAGAGTAAAATTTGTGGTCAGATGCCTTCCCTGTCAACAGATTAAGGAAGAGCATCAGAAACTAGTAGGTATGTTACAGTATTTGCCTTTTCCATAATGGCAGTGGGAACATGTGATAATGGATTTTATAGTTAAACTATCTTGTACATCGAAAGGTCACGATGCTACTTAGTTTATAGTAGATAGATTGACGAAGTATGCTCATTTTCTGCCTGTCCAAATAACCTACTCATTAGAGAGATTGGCAAAGCTGTATATCAATGAGATTATGAAGCTACACGGGGTGCCATTTTCTATAATATCAGATAAATAGATTACGTAGAAAGGAGGTACCTATAATCAAAGTTCTTTGGTAGAGCAACAGGGTCGAGGAGATGACATAGGAGCTTGAGGATACTATGAGACGTCAATGCTCCCATTTATTTGTGTCCTCGACTTAGGAGTTTTGAGGACAAAACTCTTTTAAGGGGGTGGATATTATGAGACCCCACATTGGTTGGAGAGGAGAACAAATTATGCCTTATAAGGGTATAGAAATCTCTCCTCCTCAAACGTGTTTTCCTGGGAATGGGAAGAGCAAAACTATGAGGGCCTTGACCGATGGGTAACCCAAAGCGGACAATATCTATAGGCAGGTGGTTTAGGCTGCTACAAATGGTATCAAAGTCGGCTCTCGACCCGTTGTGCCAGCAAGGACACTGGGCCCTAAAGGGGGTGGATTGTGAGATCGCACATCGATTAAAGAGGAGAATGAAGTATGCCTTATAAGGGTATGGATACTTCTTCCCCATAGACACGTTTTTTTGGGTATGGGAAGAGCAAAACTATAAATTCTTGGCCCGAGGGGCAACTTAAAGTAAACAATATCTGTGGGCAGGTGGTCTGGGCTGTTACACATCATCAATGTGCTCACTCATGTTAGAACATAATAACAATTATAAAGTTCAATTCATCAAGCATAATATGTAATTCAGTAATTCATACACATCACATTCTTTATAGATTTAAACAATTGAATATTTCACCTCAGTTTATTAAAGCATGCCAAATCAAACATTCAATAAGACATATTCGTTCGATCCTTTTATACATACATAAGAATGCATATACAAGTGCACATGTGACTCCAATTCATTTTCATTTTGTTATAACTGAGCACTTATACTATCTCGTACCTATTGCGAATACCAAGCTTATTTTTGTCTTGTATCCGTTGCAAATACTGAGCTCATTGTATCTAACCCTGAGGCTCTTTATCACACTTCTGAGCTTAAAGCTCTTTATCACATGTTGACTACTTCGGTCACAACCCTTTTGTAACATCCCGTCCCCATATTAAGAGTTAGAACCCAAAAGTATGGTATATGTGAGATCAATGAGAGATTTGAAAAAATGCGTTTCATGCTTATGTATATTATTAACATACACGGACGTGAGTTTGAATTTTTGCACACATTAAAATGACCATACATGCATTCATTGATTATAAATGTGATTATGTGCGAATTGTGAATTGATTGTATTGAAAATCGATATGGAGAATTGTAAAAAATGACTTTGGAAATTTCAGAGATGACTTAGAATTTGTGAGAAAATGATATTGGAAATTAGGAGAGGAGACAATTGGAGTAAGATTTAGAGATGATTGAACTAATTAAATGAGAAATTAGATAAAGTCTTAGGAATTGGACATGTGTCTAAATCCTAAGCCCACATTTCTTTTAATTCTGAAAGACAAAGACATTGTTTTGTCTTGTTTTAAAATATCTTCTTGGTGGCTTTCTTCTTGAAGCTTCTTCTTATTCGAATTTTTGATTCACCGAACCTTCATTAAAGAAAAACCTTGTTTCCCTACCTATTGTTACTCCCACTTTGTTATTTCTTTCTTCTACCTAAAAAAAAATTGTACTGAGTTTCGAGAGTTTGACCGTTCTAGCATTCCAGCCTTGCAGGATTTGCACTTTGACATTACTTAGGATGTCAGGTACGTGTCTTGCGAGGGTGGGATGCTACACCCTTTATCTGTTCATGCATTTTAATGTAATGAGATGTAACAATTTACAAATTATACATCTGTTATTCCTCATTCAATGTACATAAGTCATTTATCACTTTCTTCGGATCTAATTATGGTATTCACATTCCAATATTCACACATTCCTTATTTAACATATAATTAGAAAGCACTTCCAATGGATTCCCGAATATCAAACTCATCGGACCAACAATGTATGGAATTATCATATTCATATAAATAACAATTCAACAATTAAAAGTTAATATAAATCAATTCATTCATAGTAAGAAACATCTAGGTTAAATCATTACACTTATAACTCAAACAGAAGCACACGTATAATTGAGTTTACACATCTAGGTTGTCTCACTGTATGCTCCAGTTAAGCTATTGCCTTGACAACTCGATAATATTTAGATGCTGACGATCTACTTGTGCTTCTTTAATCATGCAACACATATATAGTTTACACATTACTAAGTTGATCAATCATATGATTACTCAATCATCCACATGTTTATATGTCATGATCAATGTATGCTTAATTTATTTTCCCAAGTATGTATCCTTATTTAGAAGTCTTGATCATTATACATCATATTTTGTACATATCTTATTGGCAATTAGATTTATGCCTTAATTAAACTTGATTACTCGAAATTCATCAACCATTCATTCACCAACACAATTTCTGAATTCTCATTCATTCATACCTAATTCACATTTCTCACATCCTTTGGATCACATTTGCATTTGTAAGAACACCTTCATTCCTTTAACAACTCATGAATTCCAGATTTAAGTACATTGATATTAAGACAATCCATTCCTTAACTTATCACATCAATTACTAACCTAGACTTACCAAACCCTTAACCAATGGATCAAGCAACCATCTAGGTTCATTTTAAGCCCTAATTAAGTCCAAATACACCAAGGTAAAGTAAGTTAACCTTAGTTGGTTCAACAATCACACAAACCAGAAAGTTTCCATTTCAAAGCATTGCCCATGATTGTGGGGTACCTTTCCACGATTATGGAAAGATAAAAAAAATTTCTTTCTTCAAAGCCTTGCCCATAATTGCGGGAAGGAGCTAACGCAGCTTCCATGATCATGGGATGGGTGAACAAAAAGTTCACCATCCTTTTCCTTCAAAATTTTTTTCCAGATTCTAACACCATCATAATAGTCCGTTGATTATACCTCAATTATACCTTAATTATACTTAATTTTCCTCATCAACTTCATCTCCAATTCTAATTCAAAATCATTTAATTAGTAGCTTATAAACTAGTCTTTCATGCATCAAAAATTAAAACGGTAACTATCATTCACTATCATACATGTAATTTTAGTTCTTTCCCATTTCAAGAACACTACACTAACACCTTTCTTTCGCATAAATTCACCTTTATTATACATCAAACCCTAACCTAAAATCATCCATTGAATAGCCTCTAATCTTTCATACATGAAAATAAAACCAATTCATCCATCAAATTCCAGCACCACTCATCATCAACCCTGCATGTGTCCCATCTCAATTTAAACATCATGAAAGTTATGCTAACATATATCATAATAGATCAATAAATCACTTGTTCATCTCAAAGCCTTTTCAATGATTAAGCTAACCTAGCCTCCCAAGCACACAAACACAACTTTAAGAACAAGGTGGAAACAGAAAGGGATTTCAGCAATAAGATGAAGACAACAGAGTATTAGATTGATAAAGTGCAGAATTTTAGCAAAATTTTAAGGTTGTAAGGCTTGTGTATAGGTGTTGATGATTGGAGAAGGAGGATGAGATATCATGTAGTAAGAACAAAAGAAAAGATGATCTTTCATATGTATATGTGTCATTGGTGTATAGTTGTATGTTGAGTGTTGAGACACTTGTCATAAAACTCGTTAATTAAAGACCCAAGCCATATGTCTTATTCTTAAACTACCAAATGTCACTCCATAACTAGCCCAATTGTCTTATATTTTCCTGATAAGTGTGAAATGAATAATGTTTTAAGGTATATTTTGATATGTGTTTATCCATTTATTTGATTGTTTAGTACTAGAATTGTTGGGACCCAATCTGGAGACCGGACCCTAACCGAAAAACGGGAATGGAAATAAAAAAACGAAAGAATCCGAAGTAGAAATCATAAGTCGAAAGAAACGAATACAAATCGAAAACAAATGAAATCACGAATCGAATCGAATCATATAGCGAAGACAAAGAGAAAACGGATCCGACATCCGAAAACATATACTTTAGAAAACTATCGCGTTGGAAACCTTAGACTACACTAATACGAACCCGGTTTTTTTTCACATCTTTATTCAATGTCATTCAAATCAAAACATTTTCCCCTTTGGAAATATCCATCTATGCCAT
>JANSVA010042389.1:0-13513 GCA_025504915.1 Erythroxylum reticulatum | reverse complement strand
ATATGAAGATTATTTATTTCAAAGCTTTTGATTCTATCAATTGGAACTTCATTCTGGCTTTTAGGATTTCCTATCTAACTTATTTTAGGATTTCCTATCTATTTTTTTAAATAAGATGTGGGAAATTGAAGATGTACGACATATAATTTAAGGATGATCTTTTGTTTTCATTTATAGTTAACCATCTTTTCTCCTCACCATCACTTACCCATCGTGTGATCATTTTCGTCTTCCTTTAATTGTCGGTTAAGGTAACATTTTATTCTTTGATTATTTTTTACTATGTCAATGAGTTTTGTTTATTACTATGTTTTATGTACCGCTTTGATTGTCATTATCTTCTTTTCTTTATTTTGCTTATTTTCTTAGGATGTCAGCTCACTATAGCTCAATCATCTTCTTCTTTCACATGCTTCAATGACTTCTTCTACGTGTCGGTTGAGGTAATTGGATTTTGTCATTTACTAGGTTTTTGTATACTTGGTTTAATTTGGGTATTTGTTTGTGGTTTGAACCTCCCATTTGAACTTGCTGTACTATTAATGGAAATGGCTTGCACCAACCGAAACTTGTTTCTGGTATGAACTTTAGTTTGAGGCTTTAAATTTTAAGTATTGTTAATCTAAATTTTATGTATTGTTAATCTAAATTATTAGCTTTAAATTTTAAGTATTGTTAATCTCTATCATTAATACATTTTCTTATTTGTTGTGTTTTGTTATTACATTCTTAAAGTTGGGTTTATTAATGAATTAATATAGAATGAGTTTGAATTATAGTTCCAAATATCTGAATTTTGTCAATGGGTTATTTTATTGATACTCTGTGAATTGATTAGGTTCTCTTTACTTTTCATGTTCTCACCCCATTTTTGGTTGGTTTTCTTCTATTTTTATTTACATATTTTTTTGTGATGGGATTGATAAATGAATAATTTTAGGAGTTTTGAGGAATTTTAATAGAGGATATTGGTTGAGTTCCTACCAAAATAAAAAACAAAGAAGAAATGGAGAAGTGTTATTTTTGTGTGTATATAATGTGATGTAGTATATACTCTAAGTGACTTTAACTGAAAAACAAATCAACTAAATATTACACAGTATTAATGTAAATAATTCTAGGAAAAAAATGAAGGCTAATTAGACATTTACAGTTGACTATCAAAGATGTTAATAATCTATTGTAGATTTAAGATTAATAAGTGTCATATCAAATAATTTTATGTTAATTAAATTATATTCATAAAGTAGAAAAATATATTTCTTGTCCTTGAGAAACAATGAAGTTGGTGGTTGGAGTGATTTTGGAGGTTAAGGGTGCTAAAAAAAAAAAAATCTTTTCGATTCTTTTTAAAATTTTTATGAGTAATATAAACGAGTAAATTTATTAATGTTAAATTATTAATTAGTTAAATAAATAATTTATATATTATTATACATCTTAAAATATTTATCAAAAAAATATTTTATTAAAAAGTGTACATGTCTTTCACTGCGTTGGCATGTGCGAATCTTTACACGCATCTTTTTTTTAATATACTGATAATTTTCTTCTAAACATATTAGATAATTTTTAAATGTTACAATAATTTATTAATCAAATTATTCGTATTTTTATCTTTACTTATTAAATTTGTTACTAGTACATAATTAATATAGGTAAAATATCAAACTTCTAACATTTATTTTAAATTTCAATAACAATATCTAAACCATTCAATAAAAAATTCCAACTTTATAAAAATAAGAAATTCATTTTATGTAATTAATAATATATTTCATATAATTTTAATTTATTAATTTTAATTAATAACTTAAATAATAGTTAAATTATCTGCTTTATTAAAACATTAAGTACTCAACAAAATTTAAGAATAAATGCATTTAACTTCTATGAAATGTTAATAATAGATCAACTCACGACAGTAATTATGGGGTTCCCGTACCAAAGCAAGCAGCTTTTGCATTTCCCTTTCACGTCCTTAAGTGCGTCTTTGAATTTCTTCTAACATATATGATTAGTAACAAAAAAAAGATCTTCAGTTAATAAATATTTGGCATGATAATAAGGAATTTGACAAATTGTATTGTAAGAAAGATAATTTTTTTATAATAATTAAATCAAGGTTATTAATATTAGAAGCTAATTAAATAAATAATTAATTAGTGTATAATAATTTATAATTTAAGTAATTAAAAAATTTTAAAAATTAAATAATAAGATCATTTCAATTGATATCTAAAACATATTTATTTTTAATTAATAATTATTTTCAACAAAATTTAAATTTAAAGTAATCAAAACATTTTTATTCTGAGTCAAAATTTATAAATAATTTTGCAATATTCGAGAATACAGACAAGATAGTTGCTAAAAATATAAAAAAGGAACTCAAAATCTATACATTTATTAATTAACTTATAAACCTTAACCTATAACCCGTGATGCAGCTCCTGTGAGACATATTGGTGAAAAATTCCATGAGCCTAAGAGTTACAACAAGAAATTATTTTCTTGATTAACAGGTGTAAATAATGCCACGTACCATAGTTTTGAAATCAATTGTAGGTGATTAATTCAATTGGTTAATACTTAGGGGATGTTATGTAAACTTTAGATGTTTTGTAAACTTTGGAGAAAATGAAGGATACTAACTATGGAATCACTGTTTGAAATTACACAGTTTTGCAAAAATGAGTAATGTTGATAGATCTTGGATGTATAAATGATTAACATCCGATGATTTCATTAATCTTGAGTTTGTCGAACGAGTTAAAGCTTTTATTCATTATGCATGTTCTCAACCTGCATATATGGATGACCCAAAGATCTGATGTCCATGTAGAAAGTGCAAACACGTTCGTTTCCTTTCTATTGACGAAGTGAATAGGCATTTACTGAGAAAAGGGTTTGTCACAAATTATTTTGAGTAGACATGATATGGGGACCATTGATTTGTAGCACCTCAAGAGGTCATGCAATACAATCTTCAGTGAACTTAAATGAGTTTAAAAGGGGGATTGTATTTAGAGCAAATAATGTTGATGTAAATGAAAATCCTTACATGCAAATGGTTTATGATGCAGCCGGTTATACCTTTCAGGAAAATATAGAAAATCTTGAAGAAGAACTAAACCCATATGCAAAACAGTTTTTTGACTTACTACATTCAGCTGACCAAGAATTACGGCCAAATTGTGAGACAATGACTCAATTGTCTTCAATTGCTCAAATATTGAACATAAAGTCTAAAGGGCATTTTTTTTATCATAGTTTTGATAAAATTCTTAGATGATATAATGAATCATTGCCTCCTGATCATACAATGGATGATAGTTTTTATATTGTATGATCGTTTTTACAATATGAAGAAACATATTAGGAGTCTTGGTTTGCCTATTAAAAAGATTGATTGTTGCAAATTGGGAAATTTTGTGGCCAATCTAGGTTCAAGCCTAGAAAATGTTATATGAAACAAAAATTAGTACCCTAAAAGTGGATGTATTATTTCCCGTTAACTCTAAGACTTCAAAGACCATATACTTTTGATGTTACTGCATCTTACATGAGATGACATAATGAACACAAACAGGAAGGTGGAATAATGAGTCATCTATCAAATTCACTAGCATGGAAGCATTTCAATGACACCCATTATGAGTTTGCAGCTGAAAGTCGAAATGTTAGGTTGGGATTGTCAACGGATGGATTCCAAACTATTGGTCAATCTAGCCAGCAATATTCATCATGGCCAATCATAATTACTCCTTACAATTTGCCTTCATGGATGTGTATGAAAGAGGCACATATGTTCTTGACAGTGATTGTGCCAGGGCTTATAAATCTAAAGCATAAAATTGATGTATTCTTACGCATTGATATTTGAATTGCAACATCTTTGGGAATATGCTGTTGAAACATATGATATGTCTCTAAAACAAAATTTTGTTTTAAGAGCGGCTTTGATATGGATCATTAGTGATTTTTTGGCATATTCCATGTTGTCTGGATAGAGTATAGGATGGAAATTGGCTTATCCTTATTGTGGTAAGTATTCTAATGCGTTTTATCTTCCAATCGGGGGTAAAAGATGTTGGTTGGATAACTACGGGAAATTTCTTACTCTAGATTATCCATTTAGATGCAATTAACAAAAATTTATTAAAAATAGGATTGTAAAAACACCTCCTCCTCCTTACAAAGTTGGTGAACAGATATTGCAGGAGATTGAGGAATTAGGCTTGCTGAAAGTTACAGAATTTGAAGCTGATGAAGTTAATACAAGCATTAGTAAAAAAGTTTGGTTGGAGAAAACTATGCATCTTTTGGGATTTTCCACATTGGAAAACTAAATTGATACATCATAATCTAGATGTGATGCATATTAAAAAAATTATTGACAATTTGTTTAATTCCATAATGGGCATTAAGGGGAGGACAAAAGACAATCAAAATCACGAGCTGATTTCAAACTTTTTATAGAAGGGATGAGTTACATAAAGACTTTTGCATCGGTAAATATCTGAAAGCATGTTACACTTTCGACTAAAAACAAAAGAAAATATTGTGTGAATAGTTAAAAACTTAAAAGTTTCCCTATGGTTATGTTTTAAACTTGGCAAGGTATATGGATATGGGGAAGTACAAATTATTTAGGATGAAAAGTCATGATTGTCATGTGTTTATGCAAAGGCTAATTCCAATTGCATTTCGAGAGTTACCACTAAATAAAGTTTGAGAAATAATAACAAAATTAAGTTTGTTTTTCAAAAGTTTAATATCATCTGAAATCAAGTTAGCTGAAATGGAAAAACTAGAAAGGGAAATTCCAGTAATTTTGTGCAATCTAAAATGGATTTTTCCTCCAAACTTCTTTGACTGTATGAAGCATATATCTGTGCATTTAGCACATAAGGCTAAACTAGCTGGTCTGTTTCACTGTCAATAGATGTATCCATTTAAGAGGTAATTCAACAAAAATGATTGTAATTGAAGTAGCAATATATTTTGACAACTAAATTGTAATAAACCGACTCACTAATATTGATATTTGCATCACTTGAAGAAAAATGTCAAAAATAAGGCTATAGTTGAAGGTTCAATATGTAATGCTTATTTAGTAGAGGAAGCTAGTACATTTTGTTTACATTATTTTGAGCCACATGTTCACACAAGAGAAAGAAAAGTTCCTCGTAATGACTATGGGGGAGGAACGAGTGATGCTGATGGTAACTTATCCATTTTCACATATCCTGGATGAACATATGGACGTTCAACAAGAAGAATGCTAACAGAGGAAGAAATTAAAGTTGCCCATGGTTACATTTTATTAAATTGTCGAGAGGTTCAACCTTTCATGTAGTAAGTTGAAATTGATTATTTGGGTTTTGAAATATAGTGTTATTCATAACTAAAATACATAATAATTTTTTAGATTATACAAGAAATTGTTACACGAGCTAATGCCTGAAAAATTACAAGATGGTATCAATAAAGAAGTTGAAAGATACTTTCCTTGATGGTTTAAAAAATATGTAAGTTTTCACTTATACATATTGAAATGATTGAATTATAAAATTTAAGGGTTTAAATGAAATTATGTTGTTTCGTATGATAATTTCTTTTGTGTAGGCCTTAGAAAATCCAATAGAGAAAAAGTTCATATGTGATCTTGAAAAGGGACCTTTGTGAACTGTTAAATCGTATTTGGTATGTTTCGTTAATGGATAAAAATATCACACAAAATATTATGATCATAGCATGGTAACAATAAATAGTGGAGTTTGCATATAGGGAGAATTGATGGATTACTATGGTAAAATTGTTGAGATACTTGAAATTGAGTACATGTATTGCCAATAAAGCAAAGTGTGATATTTAAGTATGACTAGTTTGATCCAACCCTAAATGTTGGTACAAAAGTGCACAGTCCATACAATTTAGTTGAAATCAACAAGCGAAGAAGATTTAGACAATTTGAACCTTTCGTGTTGGTAACGCAAACGATCCAAGCGTATTATGTCTCTTTTCCCAGTTTAGGACGAGATAATTCAAATTAGTTGGTCATTTGCAAAGTTAATCCTAGAGGTATTTTTGAATCATATGGAAAAAAGAGAATAGAGAATTGAAAGGGAAGCGTTTCAGGAAAATGTTTATGAAATAAATGCATCTGTCACATATGAGATAATGAACTTTTGAACGATCTATCTAATGAATATACTGAAATTTCATTTGGAGATGATGGCAAGGGCTAGAGATCTGAAGAGGAGCCTGAGTTTGATTCTAATTCTTCAAAAACAAGAAGATGATTTTGATTTATAAATAAGTGATGATAGTTATTAATTTATGTCTGTAATTGAATTCGAATTGTTATATTTCTAGAAAATTCAATCAAATATGAATTCCAGGTTAAAATATGCCACCAAAGAGAAAACAGAATACAATGCAACAAAGGTTAAGACAACAATTCGAAGCTACTTACTATCCAGGTGAAGCATCATGTTCTGCAGCTGGAACTGAATCACCTCCTCCCCCTTCAGCTACTACACTTGTAAATGAGACATCACCTTCTGTACCTGCTGCTACACCATCCACCACCCCTACATCATCCACTACCCTATAGAAAAAGAGATATTAGGGGTAAACGATGCAGATGAAAGATGTGACTGCCAGCCTAGAGTTGAGAGACCTGATGGAAGAACTTACATCACAATTGTCAATAATTTGTAAGTGAAAATACATGAAACACTATATGTTTATAATTAAGTTATAAGTTTAAATTTTAAAAACGGTATAAAATTATTTGTTTCTATATTAGGATGATTCCATTTGAACCGTGCTCAAGAAGTATGACATCCAAAATCAAGGAGAAGATTGATCTTGAGGGTTATGTATGGAAGAATATCTCTCAAGCCACAAAGGAATTTTACTATCGGGAGTTTGAGATTAAAAAAATTTTATTATCTTTTTTAATTGGTTTTTATACATTAATTAGATAAATATTATTACATTATAAGTATTTATTGAGACTTTGTTGGTGCGATACACAAGGTTGGTGTATGACCACCTTATATTTCTAAACAAATATGGAGTTGTTGGCAACAATATTGGACATCACCTGAGGCAATGTCCATTTCAAAGTGTAATTTTACCAATAGATGTGGAGGATTGGGGGGAGAGAGTCTTCCTTTACATATGAGATGATCTATTACCTACTACGAGCATACAAAGAGACTTGTAAGTATTTACACTTTATATTTATATTCTGATTTTTTTTAACTTTGTTGTATTTCAATTTAAATTGATATGTAAATTTTGGAATGAAAATATGTATATTATGGAGAATGATAATGTTATAAATGTCTAGTGTCATATATGACTCTATTGCTGAGTTGTTTTCTTTGTTCAACAGGAGGTAAATATCATAAAATAGAGACAACTTTACCGAAATTTTTATAAATTATAGTTCACTTATAACATTTTATTCTTATGCAGGAATGGGCATGAGGTCTACATCCCATTACTTCTTTTTACACACTCACACTAAGAAGCATGATGGTGTGACATTCATCAGCACTCACTGTAGAGAACTAAATGTATGTGAAATTTATGGTTTAATATTAGTGCTTAACAATTATCACTTACTAATATAAACATTGCTTTCTGATAAGACTAAATATAAGAAAGCATTCAACGACAATCACAACAATCTAAAGATGTTGATGAGACTCAAACTTATTTTCATACAGTTGGGGGTAAGGACCGTCGTGGAAGGATATTCGGCTTAGGTTTATTTTTGAACACATGTTATTCGCAATCCTTTATGTCCAGTACAACAACATCTAATAGGTAGCGACAACCAATAAAGTCCATGAGCTTCAGAGCACAGTTCAGATATTGGCAACTTAGTTGCAACAGTCGATGGAGTACGTAGCTCAACTTCGTAATGAGATGGATGAGTTGAAGGGGAGTGGTACCAACTCATCGGAGCAATCAGAGCATCCGCGGTCACCAAATCAATAGTATACTTGTAGTCATTTCATTTGAATTACAAATACTTATTATGTAAAATTAAATATTTTTATTATCAACTAAGATAATTTTAACTTTAAATCATCAATCAACTTTTTGTTTAAACAAATTAAATGTATAAACAAATTAAAATATTATGCATAGATAATTCATAACTGTTTAAATTATGCATCAACCATAAGATCATTAAATAAAATTTAATGACGAGATTAAAAAATATTTTTATGTTAATTTATCGACAGAAAATCAAAAGTGTGTCGGTAAAATCAATTTTATTTACTGACAAAAAACAACAAATCGTTGGTAATATTGATAGTAAATAACAAACAGAATAATCATTTCATTGCCAACTTTACCAACAAGATTTGTCGTAGAATAACTGTCAGTATACTCACTGATGGAACAAACGTAACCATCGGTAATGTTGTAATAAAATTACTGACGATTGACTGTATAAACAATCGTCGGTATATTCACTGACTGTAACATAAATTGTCTATAGGTAAATTTACCGACGAAAATTCTGTTATTCATAAAAAATTATTACCTACAACCACTTTTATGATGCCTTAGTCCGTCGATAAATTCCATCGCTAAACTGTCTTGTCAACGAAATGTTTAGGTTTTCTGTTGCTAATATCTGTTGCTAAACGACATTTTTCTTGTAATGGAAGGCAATGATCTCTTTGTCTTCTTAACAAGTTTTAGATTCGAATACTTCTTCTCAAGTTGATGTGCTTGATTTGCTATGTCACACAATCTCTTATGGAAGTCTCCAATAGTTTTACTCTCATCCATTTTTAGTTCTTTAAATCTCATAATGAACATTTGAAGTTTTGAAGCTATTATATATTTCAATCCCTTATACATAGTTTGCAAAGTGTCCCACACTTCTTTCGTCGATTCACAAGCTGATATCATAGCAAAGTGACCTTCATCAATTGCATTGAAGATGAATTGTATGGCTTGAGAATTTCTAAGCACTCTCTCTTCTTCGAACCTTGTCCACTCATATGCATCTTTAAGCACTGTTTCTCCTTTTCCATCAAGCATCATTGGATGTGTCTAGCCATTTAAAATCGATTTCATTGCTTTTGTTCCTTATACCTGAATAAATACTTTCATCTGTGATTTCCACATAAGATAATTGGAACCATCTAGCAATGGTGGCCTAGTGATTGATGCCGCTTATTTCGTAGCCATAATTGTGAAACATGGATCTACACCAACTTAACATACCAAGTTCAGATTTGGTGACCCTCTTTGATACCAATTAAAAATTTCCAAAGGATATAGTTTCGCAAAAACTTTGGTTTAGCTGCAGTTGTTTCTAGCACAAAAAAATAGAAAAATTAAATGTAAAATAAACAAATCAACACTTGAGATTTGAAACGCAATTTAGCACACCTTACCTATGTTTACGGGGCCTTCAACTAATTTAATTACTTTCATCTGTGAAATAATAATAGTTTTACTCAAGGTATTACAGAGCTGAATGGCCCAACCCTTAACACTATCTCGTGTCCTTATTATCCATCAAAGTATATAACACCCAATACTACAATCGTTTCGTACTAGCCTCAACAGAAGATTTTCTCAATAGTTTTTAATAATAAAGGATGAAAATAAAATAACTCAAGTGATTGAAATAACAACGAACAAAAACAATGATACTTGGGAAAGAAAACAAATTCCCTAACAATGTTGCTTCGTCAATGAAAGAAAGAGAAGTTGTCCATCAAAAGAATCTACTGTGAAGCTTTAATATTATCATTGGAACATCCCACGAACAACAACTGAAAAGTCGCTAATGAAACAAACATCTTTCCTCCGAAAGCATTACAAACTATGAAGCTGTAAAAACACCAATATTGCTGGAAATTTTTCAGATAAAGAACATTATCGTTGACAACCCAAATATTCCCTCACAATAGACAAAAAAACACAGAACCTCAATATAGAAAAATCACCAACAAAATAAACTTTTCTTCATTAAAACGTCTGCATAATCCACAACGCCTATTGGAATTTTACACACACCACTACCACTATCAATAACCACCAGAAACACACACGATCAACTCCTAATCAACCTAACAAAAATCACCCTAACAATCAAGAATAACAGATACTAAAATCACAAAAACATTTGGAGTTTTCATACACTATAAATCACAAAGGACAGCCACATAATTAACACTTCATCAATAATCAATAGCCAAAAACCATAAAAGAAATTAGCTCTCAGGTTACACAAGACAACCCTAAATTAGTAGTGAAAAATTGAAGAAAAACCCGCTGCTAAAAAATCATGTGATCCACAAAAACACATCCCCCAAAATCATGTGATCACTTGACATAAAGTTCAGTAACACTCAGAATAATATAGATTTCCCAATCAGTTGCTGAAAATCATCAAAATGACCCTTGAAATCCTAACCATCAAAAGTCACATGAAACTTATATTTTTTAGGCTAAAAAATGACAACACTTCAACTCATATCTCACCTAAATCATAGCCACAATCTAGTTGCCATAATCAAGTCAAATTTCCAAAAACTTGCTTCCTTAAATAACCATTATCCCAAAATAGGATATCTATTAAATCCCATCTCAATTAGGATTTTAACCTTGTCAAACTTATCTTGGAAGATTCCCACATAAACCTAACAAAGTCCAATTATCAAATAATGTCTAAATTAAATAATAAGATATCATGACCTATATCTTAACAGGAAATGGTGAGAGAATATTATGCTTCGCCCAAGCAGATAAATGGGTGCATTAGTGGTGCAACATTGATCAAACCATATAGTTTGAGGCTCGCCATGCTTATGTTTGGCATGAAAGTTACTGCACTAAATTAGGAGTTTGATTATACTACTACTTCTTTTGAGGAATCTAACATTTGGCGCTGATCAATGCGATAGCCATTGTTAGGTAGAAATTGAGAATAAACTATTATATGGTATGGGTAGAAGGGGAAGGTATAGCCACAATACACAATATGAATGCTCTCTCTTATGGTTCAATAGTCATCCAAAACTTGTTGAAGTTCTTATACTTTTCAAGCATTGCATGCTCCTCACCTTAGATCACGAGTTTGTAAATTTAGTGGTATGAGAGTGTCGTAGTTGGCTCTGTCTATGCATTTGTTGTCTTAAATTATTGAAATTGTAATCTTTTATGAATAAACTAATGAATAGGTGCCTATGCACTACAACAGAAGGGGTTTTTAGTGACGAACATTTTTGTCACTAAAAGTCTTCCATTCATCGATGACAACACTAAATCGTTGCAAAATCCTGGTAGTAAAATATTATTGGTAACGTTTTTATCAAATTGTCATTAATTATATTTCACTACGAGCTGAATACATAGTCAATAGAATAGGCGACTATAAAAATCATCACCAATGCTATTTTGGTACACTTAGGTTTCATGGTTAAATGTTATTAGATACATTAGCATAAACGTAAGTAATAATATTTAGCGATGAATCTTGAATCGAAGCCTAAAAGTATTGGCGACCATTAAATATTCATAGCAAATATATTTTAGCAATGTTTTTTAAAAAGTATCTAAAAGTTATTGGCGACGTTTTTAGAAACATAGCTAAAAAGTTTTGATGACGATTTTAGAAATGTAGCCAAATCTTTTTAGCTACGTTTGTAATTTTTTAATGAACATTATGATTAAAAATTTTATCATGTTAATTCTAATTATTAGTAACATTTTAATCCATATTATTGTTTGTAATATTTACATTTTTGTTTTATAAATTATTAAGTGAAAATATAATTAAAAATAATTAGAAATTAGAAGCATTTTATATAAAAATAAAATATCAATAATTTTTATTACAAATATTAAAAAATACTTATGTACAAACTAAGACTTGTTTTCATCGTCACTACTAGTTACATAACTTGGGCCAAGTATTTGTTTGACCATTTTTCAAGCGTGGCCAACTTTCATTCTGTACGGTTGAACTTTTGTTCATTATGTCCTAACTTTTCTTCATTACATTATAATTTAGCCTTAAGCGATTGGTTTTCTTGTTAAAGATGGGCAATATATGTTGGTTTTGATGAGGATGAAGCAACTAGCTTAAGGTCAAACCCAAGACCTTTGATGTACCCAGATCTTGTACCAAGCACATTGTCATATATATTTGGCTCATTTTCGTTGGACAATAATCTTTGCAATAACTCCTGCATCTTATTCTAAAATTTAAAAAACAAAATCAATATTTAATTCAAATATTGTTAATTAGTACTACATAAATAAATAAACTTAAAATTTAAAGAAAATTTTATACTTACATAATTATTGTGCACTTCTTCAGACATCCAGCCTTCACCTTCCTTAAAGAGTGTCAGTTTGTTGAGTGTGATCTTATCACACTCTTCTTCATGTAGTTCATTCTGACTCTGTTTTATGAAAAAAAGAATTGAAAACATAATAATAATACTGTATTTATTGATATAATTACAACTTCTAAACAAAGAACTTACAAATTCATTTCGTACAACAACAAATGATTTGAAGCCTTGGTTGTGAGGAGTTTTCGTTTTTTCTCCGTTAACCTTAGTTTCGTCACACTTTTCCTAAATAAAGAAAAAATAGTCTTTAAATTATGTAACAAGATTAATGGAAGCAAATGTGAAGAGAAAGAAGACAAACCTTAACATTAGTAAAGGCCCAACAATCGCACATTTAGTTCCAATTTTTTGGTGTCACCCATTCAGGAACATATCTCTTTGCCTCCTCATCTGAAGGAAAATGTCTGTAGTCTTTATACAGTCGATAACGATGATCCTTCACCCTTTGTTTCAACAGTGAAGTCACATAACTTCAAACTTCAGGGTTCTCAATATCGATAATACTAAGCTTCATCTATGAACAACAAGTGAAATTGATATTAATTTGTAAATAAGTAAAACAAAATTACATATAATTAAATAAATTGAAAATTTACCAAAACTTTGTCCAAAACATTATGTAGCAAGTTGTTAGCTTCAATTGTTTAGCATGCTAAAGGCAACACAATTCAGTTTTGGCAGTGACCCCTAACTCACTAGACAATTTTGTCAATTGAATTTTGCTAATAAGATGACCTTGCGAGATATCAATATATACAGACAACTTGTTATTTATTACAATATTCATACGTTGTAACTTAGAATCTTTAGTGATACCTCTACCTCTTTTTCTGATGCTGGTATTAGAACCTGACAACAAAAGAATAATGATAAGAAAAAACACATTACATATATAAATATATATTTGAGCTCAAGTTTAATTATAAGTGGTAAAGATTAACAGACCTAAAGATCCCTCAATACTGGTTGAGGTACATGAAGGTTGTTGCTTGTTCGCTTCGTTAGTGGATGAAGTCAGTTGTTGATGTTAGATAAAGTTGGATTGATTTGGTTGTTATAGGGGAGGAACAATTTCAATAGTTGCCACCTTCTTTCGT
>JANSVA010042325.1:0-13517 GCA_025504915.1 Erythroxylum reticulatum | reverse complement strand
TAGGCTCCGGCTACATTGCAACACGGATGGCACTTGCTCTCATTGTGGTAGAGAGGAATCCTCGCTGCATGTTCTTCACGACTGCACGAAAGCCCGACAAATGTGGCACACATTCCCTTCACACTTGGTCAATGCAGCTTTTTTTACTACCCAGCATCGGGAGTGGCTTCTCCACAACCTTTAAAAACACCAGCAAGTTCTCGAGCATGATTGGACGTTTTTATTCGGAATTACGTGTTGGTTTCTCTGGCATTGGAGGAACAAGACTCTCTTTGACGTTAATTTTAATTGGCCTTCCTCCCCTCATTCTGTTGTTTTGTCTTATGTAGGTCTTCTCTGCAATGCTATCCAGTGCAACATCGTGCGATTCCTATTGGGCCCCCACCTCGACAGGAGAGACTCATAGGATGGAGTACACCCCTCACGGGATGGATCAAGCTTAACACCGATGGAACCGTAAAACAGGCCTCATCTACCGCCACAGTTAGGGGCCTTCTACATGATAGTTCAGGAAATTGACTGGGGGGCTTCTCATAACACATTGGCTGGTGCTCGCCTCTGGTCGCGGAACTCTAGGGCGTTCATATTAGGCTGACACTGGCTTGGAACCTGGGCTACTGCCGGGTGGAACTGGAAGTTGATTCTAAGCAGTGTCCGATCTTCTCGCCTCGTCCGACCGGCGATCTCGGACACTTATCCCTCTTGTTTGGAGTATACATAGGCTGTTCTCCCGGAACTGGACTGTTGTTCATCGACATGTGTATCGAGAGAGCAACAGATACGTCGACTGGCTAGCTAACTATGCCAGTCATTTTGCTGTGGGAGTTATGTACTTTCATCATTCACTGATTGGGTGCCACCTTATCCTACTAGAGGGTTTGTCGGGATTTTGTTTCCCTAGACTAGTTGTGTAACTTTACTATTCAGCTTCCTTCTTAAAAAAACTCATTTATTTATTGCAAAGCTTGTGGACGAGGTTATCAGGCACAGGGTTGGAACTGGGAAAATGGTACAGAGGATTAAGAGAGAGAGAGAGAGAGACTTGTGGGAATTTGTAATGATATAGAAACCGCTATTGTCTGTTCTTTTTGAATAGAATTGATATAGTTGCTGTTGTTGTGAGGTCTTGTAATGATCATGACCTTATCTTGTCTTTGGTGCACTCCACGTGTAAATCAATAGTAATTACTCATAATAATTATTGGGTTTGTAAATGCTCTTGGTTTCTAAGTTCCAATCACTAGGGAGTTTAATTACCTCGGGATAATATAAATAACAATCATGATTCAGCCACAAGCATGCATAACACTCGTGACATTCACATAGCAATTCATTATTTTCCAGCCTTTTCTCAACTTGCGACTTAATTCTTATGCCCCCGAATTTATATATGATTCTACTTGGAATGGATACATATAGATATTCTATTTTTTCACAATCAACTTAGGCTGCGCTTGGTTCATAAAGGGTAATGAGAATAAGAATGAATATAGTAAAGAATAGAAATGGAGTATTGCTAACGATAAATTCTATTCCTCTGGTAAAAGAATGAAGTATTGCTAAAAATGGAGGAATGAAAGTATTACCTCTTTAATAATAGGTTGAAAATAAATATGAGTTTTTATTCTGTAAACCCATACCTTTTTTTCCATTACTCCTAAACAAGCGGACCCTTAAATTGTCTACTTTGAGTGAGGCAAGCAATGGTGATATATATCACCTTCCACCACTATTTGGAGAATGAGAACCTCAAAGCCTCAAAATTGAACGTCTAGGATCCAGAAGCAGAATTAGTTCATAGAACTAGTTTTCTTTTTTTTACAATAAACTTGAAATCAAGGAAATTTTTTTGGATTAAAAAATATATAAAATTTGATATCACAATGTTACAACTACTACAACAAGGCAGACATTTGATAACATTTTTTTAGTTATGTTTTAAAACATCGTCTCTGAAATTAAGCCTTCAGTGATGACACTTTTACACTTTTGGCCATGGTTTTAAAAGGCGTTGCTAAAAATGACACTTTTGGCTACGTTTTTAGAAAGTATAGCTAAAAGTCACAAAATCTAAATAAATATTAAATCAAATTTTACGTTAATGTTCATTTATAAAATTCATTTTATTTGTATAAAGCATAATAATGCAGTATTTAAAATTTTTATTGTACTAATAAATCTTTATTTGTGTTATACATTAACTTTTATATAATAAATAAATTGTATTTATATTCATATTAAGGATCAACTTACAAACGTCAAAAAAATTAATATTTTATTTTTAATTTTTATAGTTATTTTTTTTGAAAATTGAGATTGAAGAGACAAAGCTTTTAAAAAAATCAAGATTTAATTCATTAAGGGAAAGTCAATTAATTAAAAAATAAATTTATTTTTGACAATGAACAATTGTTCCTAATTTATTTGACCCATATTTGTTTGATCTTGCAAAATTTTTTTAACTTTAAATAAAAACTAAAAGTTAGTAAAGATAAAAGTTACACTTCTTAAAAATGCAGCAAAAAGTGTTGCATTTTGGTGGAAATTTTGACAATTTTCATCAAAAAGTTAACCTTTAGAGGATGACCCTTATTATCTTTTTGGTGACAATTTTCAAGGGTCCATGATTTTTTTGAAAATCATTGCCGACAAAATTATCCCCAAATAATTTTAGGAGAGATGAAAATAAGAAAGTTTATAGGAGGGAAATGGAAATAAAAATGAAAACACAATCTCTCATCCTTTGTGTCACAAAGGTTTGTTTTGGACTCAAACTTCTACCGCAAGTCGCCCCCACCTTTGTGCAACAATCTTGCATAGGTCCTCTTAAGCAAGATTCAACCTTCTCTCATGAATATCGCCAAACAATTTCATTAGCCCTATAATACCTCACGCGCACACAAGTGTTTAAAGTGTTTCTCTCATACACAAAATAAGATAAGTGTAAAACAGAGTACATAAAGCAACAAGAGATATATAATAGCCGAAGCTACTCTTTCATTAACTCTTGACAAAATGTTAGCAAAACATTCAAGTACCTCCTCCTCGAAGCACTCACAAGGAACTCCCTACTCCCTAAAAGTTCTCAACCCTCAAAGCTCTCCCCTCTGAGTGATTTCTCTCAATGAATGACTCACTGATTGAATTCTGTAGCTCTCAACTCTAATGAGCTATTTATAAGCTCTTCTAGATGACTAAGTTAGAGTTCTAATAAAACTCTACTAGCTAATAAAACTCTATTTAATATGATTAAGTTACATCACAATAACAAGATAATAAATTACCCTATCTTGGAATGATTATCCTTATCCACTAAGATCTCTTCTATCTTCAGATGATCCTTGCACATGATCTTTGTCTCTTAAAGTTGATGTTCATCTACTGTGATCTTATCTGCCATGTCATAATGTGCCACATCATCCACTATTGCCACACCACTGCTGATGTGTTTTCATCACGACCTATCTGTATATAAGTCCATCAATGCACGTCCATGGCCAAGTCCATCTTCCATGACTAAACTCACTCATAGTGTAGTCTTGTCGCTTCATAACTAAGTACAATTCACAATCTGAGTTAGTATAAAACCTCACACACTTTACATACCTTCGACCCACCCCATCGAAGTTAAGTGCTTTGTGCCTTGTCACGCTTGCATGCCTTTGTGCATCCTTGCAGGGTCTTGCATACCTTTGCGCATTCTCGTGCACCCTCGGGTCTCACATGACTTAGTTCGCCAACTTCACAACCTCGCATCCAAATCTCACGTCTCATTGAAGACTTCTACCAATGGGCGGCTACGTGTGCCCACGGGCATCGAATCTCACCTACTCTCGAGATCTTCGCTGATACTTCCTGCATCCCTTGTCTACTTCACAAGTTCCTCAGGTTCTGCCCGCCAACTCGCAAGACTTGACCTTGTTCTCTAGTCAACACGCCTTCCTCGTGCCGACCTGCATGCCAAGCATTGGCCAAGGCTCACCAACACTCGCACGATTCTGCAGTCTGAACTTAGGGGTCTAACACTTTGATTATATTTCATTCGTAGTTTATAGCTTTGGTATGAGATTTTGATAAACATTGTTTAGAGAACGTGATGTCTTGTTGGAAATGAGTTTAGGTTTGGTGAGAGGATAGTGAAGAAATTAAAGTTGTCAAAAGGGTTGACAATTCCAGAAGGGAAAACTGTGTCGGATGCTTGTTGGGTTGGGATTTCTACTGATAAGGTTCATAGTGGATTATTCTTATTGTTCTTTGTACTTTTACTTCCTTCCTGATTCCAAGTATGTTATTCTCTGGCTTTACTATTTTGGAATCTCTTTAAGTAAGAGCAAATTTTCTATGCTTTTATTATGTTTTTTGATTTGCATGCCTAAAAGCAAGAGCAAGCTTTTATAATTTTAGTTTATTTGTGCAAAATGAATCATGCTTATCAATGTAATCATGAAATTAAGAGAATTTGAAAATTGAAATATCAGTGTTTAATTTTAGCCATGTTCATGGGCTTTGAGAACATGGGTGCTTTTATTATATGAACTTCTGGTCATACATACTGGAAGCATGGGAAGTTTGATTGGGAATGAATTCACAAACTTGTTTGTTTAATTTATATGACTTCTTTGATAATCTTAACCTTGTAGCATTTGCAGAATTGGTATATAATAAACAATTTGATTTCTATTGGTGATTATGTAGTGGGATGACCAACTCAAATTACACATAACTGAATCAATTGTACAATAAGTATAAAGGTCAAGGTAGGTAGTTCATTCTGAATTTTTGCGAAGAATGTCCATTGGACACTAAAACTGATTTATTGGGTTTAGCATTATGCATTGGTTTCTTGCATGCAAACTATGTGGCTTTGTTATTTCTCATCTTAGAGCACAACTACTTAGATGTTTGTAGTTTCTTTTTGTGACAATCTCATTGATTTTTAACAAGATTTGTATAGCTTCTTGTGTAAAACGTCCCAATTGATGGGACATTTAATGGCACTCTACTGATCTTGAAGTTACTTACATGATTCTTATGACTTATCTTCTATATATGATGGTTGAGATATGAAGTTGCTCTCATCGACATGGATAAACCTAATTAGTCATCCCAATTACGTTATATATATATTTTGCAATCTCAACATTTATAATTGTAAACTGGTCTCTGTATTTATAATTATGTCTATAAGAATTCTTAAGGTTGTAATTAAAAACTTGTATACGAAGAATATTATTTTTGTTGATATAATTAATGATATTTTACTTTTTATATACAATGCTTCAAATTATCAATTATTTATGTATAATATTTTTGTATAATAAATTATCAACAAAAAGTCTCAATATTAAATACAATAATATGGATTAAAAATGCCACAAATAATTATAATTGATATGGTATAACATGAATATTAAAAATTTGACTAAAATTTACAAAACGTAATTAAAAACATGTGGCTACATTTTTAAAAATGTAGTTAAAAGCTTTTGGCTATGTTTTTGGAAATGTAGCTAAAAACTTTTAGCTACCATTTCGAAAATGTAGCTAATAATCTTTAGCTACAAAAAATAATCGTAGCTAAAATATATTGGGGACGATTTCTCAAAACATCACCTATAGTTTTTTGCTACGAAAATAAAGCATAGGAAAAACTATTAGCAATGATTAGCAGGGGTCGTTCCTAACGTTTTATAGACCCTAGGTAAAGTAAAAAAAAATGCCTCAATAAATCGACAATGTACAAACATATAAATTTTTAATGTATATTTTTATTTATTAAAATTCAATATCCATACATAAGTGACTCAATTTATAAGTTCATACACTCAATAAAATATTAAATAATCATAACGTCAGTTAATAATATCTTACAAATGCTAGTAACAATAAAATTACTAAAAATAGTAACAGTAACAACAAAATAGCAATAGCAACAATCGAATAACAATATTAGACTGCAAAATATTATGAGAATTGCACTAACAAATATATAGATCATCGTGATTTATGAAAAAAATTTATTCGTGCATTTTTATATGTAAAATCATTAACAATATTATCAAGATCAATATTATCCAACATATCATTATCGATACATAAAATAGCTAAATCATTCAACCTTTCTTGTGATATTGATGACCTCAAATAGGTTTTCAATAATTTTAACTTTGAAAAACTTTTCTCGATTGATGCTGCAATCACATGTATAGTCAATAAAATTTCATAAGCAATTAAAACATTTGAATAATGATACTTGTGGCAAAATATAATGAAAATTACAATTACAAAAATTAAATTATTTGTTAATGTTCAATTATATTTTTATAAATAATAAGTAATCTAAAAATAAAAAAAGGAGAAACACAATATCATTTAATATTAATGTTCTGATTTAAAATGCTAACATAGTATCCACGTGAATGATAAATTACAAATTAATTATAATATATTTAAATATTTACTAAGGTTAAAATACATTAAAAATATTTAAAAACTTTACCTTTAAATTATCCCTCAGAACTCAGAAGTCAGAACTGTGAAAATCTTTGCTGCAAATTTTGAGATAGAGTATCTTAGATTTATATATCGATGGACATTAAAAAATTAAAATTTAAGATGTTTCAAATAAATTTATAAGTATAAGAAGCTAACGTTAACTTTGAAAGTTAACATTAATTTTGGAAGCTAAAAAGATTACGGAATAATATGGAAATAATCTCAACCTAAAATTTTGAAAGTTAACATTAGTTTTGGAAGCTGAAAATATTATGTAATAATATGGAAATAATCTCAACCTAAAATTGGTTCATTCCTTCTCTGTAGCCATTAAATATTATTTAATGCTCTTCATCAATGAAAAGAATGTTGTAAGGCTAAATAGTTGATTACTAAACTTAGAATTGGTGGGCCCTAATGGGGTGGGACTTTGGGTAGGTGTCTTGGTTGCCCCTGTCCTGGGTCGGGACTAATGATTAGTTAAAAACATTATCTATAGTTTTCTGTAACAGAAATTTGGCGCCATTTTCGACAATGATTTTGGAACTTTGGCTTATTTCAATGCTTTAATTGTATAGATTCCTTATTTAGAGCAAAGTAAATTGCAAATATATGTGGGTGCAAGAGAAATCCAATATTTCTCTTCTGCCAGCAGTTACTTAGCAGCTATTTTTTTTGTAGTTATGGACTAACTTCGGTTGCATTAGAGCTTGTCAACATTATAAGTCGATCTTTGCTCCCTTCATGGATGTGGTAAACATCTGAAATCTCAAATGAGCATTATCAGCTTACGCTGTTTCCTTTGATCTTCTGTTGGAAAGTTTGATTGTGTGAAATACCATCTATAGGTCAAGGTTCGACAAATCTACCTTTATTTGTGCTGCCATCCTATCTTCACGTTAGAGAGTCAGATTTATTTGTTTCTCACGTTCTCATGTTTCACTTTTGCTTAGTGAAGAATTTGGCTTTTTTATTTCATTATTTATATTTTACCCGTGAATTCATTTGGGAACTATTTTGTGCGTTGGTTATGGTTGATCATCTCAATAACACAGTTATCTAAGCGTTGAAGAGAAAATGAAATTCTAGATTCTACTTCTAGGCTATCACATAAAATAAAACTCCTGAGCAAGGTGGGACCAATGGCATCTAATTGATGAGTTGCTTGGTATTACATCACAAATAGCTTCATGTGTGCTAAGTGCTCGACCTGGAAGTGAGAAATCTGGTTACTTTCCCACGTGGTATCTACTGCTATAGATGCAAATGTTGCCAGGGAATAGTTGGAAAAGGTGGCAGATGTTTCGCATGAATTTTCAAGAGCTTATGCCAATGTGAAATCCTCTCTTTCTATTCCTCTCAAGATAGTAATCGGCAAATTGCTACAGCTTCATGCTTAAATTGTCTTGTAACTTACTTGATGCACTAACTGTCTTTAATCACTGCAAGTTACAACAATAACAATATTAAGTGAAATGTCTAATAATACGCAACCTTATCCTAATTAGCCTTATCTGACATGATGGAATTCAATAGAGCAGTTAAAGAGGTCATGGGTGTGTACTCGACGATCCTCTTTGGTCTGTGATAGCTTGAATTCAGTAGCTGTTTGCTTGGCTCTTGGAAGAAATTGGTCTTTAAGTCCTGAGCAACAATTTCTGCTTTTCTGTTTCATGCACAGTTCTATTGTGGAGTAAATATTTCCGTACATTAACATACTTGTTACGGTTCTATTCTAATTACTTTTGAGTCTAGAATTGCATGACAGATTGTTGCTCACGCTCTTACTTCTACATTATGCACTAGTACGTGTCCATATGCCTAACTGTGCTGTGCACAATTAATCCTATCCAACCCTGACATGCTTCTTAAGTTTCTTGTTCATCAACCCATGACACTTGTAGGCAGGCAAACTTCTCTGAATGCATTTTTGGCTTTTTTTGGTTCAGGGAAATATTACTTATTTTGGGTGCACAACACAAGATCATCTCAAATTAATAAATTAATGTGAATGGAGGTTATATAAACCATTTGACATTGCAAGATTCAATCCATGTTTACAAAATCAAGATTAAATTGTTAGAAGGCAGAACTGTGCTAGGGTTCAGTTCAAAACAATATCTCAATAAAGCCCACATCACAACAAATAAGTTAAAAGCTAACCTAAAAAAATCTCTCCGTCACCGAAAACGCCCAGAAAACGTCAATCTAACAACCATATTGTACACTTCACATAAATCAAATCAACCACGCAACTGGAAACACCAACAGCTTTATATAAGATCAGCAACATTCATAGGCATTTCATCAATCTGGGTACTGTAGTACTGCTCAATATCTCTTAAAATCTTGATATCATCACTTTTGACGAAGTTTATTGCCACACCCTGCAAACCACCAAATGGTCATTCTATTTGCATTGGATAAGACAGCCATACAGGGTATAAAGACAGGAACGTTACAAACCCATCATACACAATGTTGATCACAGTTCTGAAGGAAAATTTCTTTAAACTACCTAGCTAGAAAACCCAATATGTTGAGGTGAAAATCACACCCAGTAATCAAGTAATCAAGGCAATAGATAGAAATAGAAGTATGTACCTTTCGTCCAAATCGGCCAGAACGACCTATCCTGTGAATGTAAAGCTCTCGATTGTTTGGAAGGTCATAATTTATCACCAGGGATACCTGAAACAGAAATAGTGGTATGTGCACCAGAAAATCCAATCAAGTTATCCACAATACAACTTATATTCAAAATCTGCATGTTTATATAAGAAGGCTTGAAAGGTATTTCTCTAAGCTTGCAAAAGAATGACAGTAGATGGGTTTATTGCCTCTTTTTCAAGACTCAGAATTCTTTCTCCTCCCGTTACCTAAAAGTTCAGCTAATGTAGATCACTTCTCTTATTCATTAGATTAAATTCCATGTTTCCATTGTATGTATGGGACATCTTCTGAAAATGATTCTATATAAAGAAACATTTGTTTGCATCAACTCATTAGATTCAGCCACACTAAACAATTTTAATAGTCAATACTCAGCTGAACAAACAGCAGATGCATGAATTGTTTTAACAAAGGTAGACATTTGACATAGCATAGTTACGACGTCCAAGAGCACAATTCTCCATCCAGTCAAAATCAAAATAAGAAATTTTGATTTTAAGCAAATTAGTAAAGATAATCAAACTAAGAGTTCAATAAACAGCACACTTTTTCATCCATTGGGAGAGAGAAGGAATGCTTGAACAATCTTTACCAGATTTTTCAACAAGTTCGATAAGGTTACTCTTACTCTCTACTTTAGGGGTCCACTGATAACTTTAAAGAATAGATTATTATTAAATAACAAGCTTATGCAGCTCCAAGAATTTAATGCTGAGCCTATTCACAAAAGATAAGCATTTGAATATATGTCAAAACTCATTTTCACATTTTAAGAAAGAAATCACAATTTTATTGAATACTGTTAACCCCAAATTAGATAATCAACTTGATGGAAATATTAGAATTCATGTTAATATCATAACGCCCTTTACACTTTGAAAGGACAGATCCTTATCACTAGAAAAGAAATTCTATAGGAAGGCACTCAAGTGAATAATAATCAGAAGGTACTTGCCTGTTGCACATCAAGCCCTCGGGCCCAGACATCAGTTGTGATAAGTACACGGGTAGTCCCAGCTCTGAATTCTCCCATAATTGCATCTCTTTCCTTTTGAGGCATATCACCATGCATTGATGAAACTGTAAAGTTGTTGCTGCGCATCTTTTCAGTTAGCCAATCCACCTGCATTAGAGGTAGAACAATGATTATGGAAAACACATCAGACAATATACAAGCACAACATCAGGAACCAAAGCCTACAAGGCATCACATCTTAAGATGAAGTGAATTTCTGATTGTTTTCCAATAATAACATTTACCAATCACCTCAGCTACAGTGATAAGAAATCCTGATTTTCAATTTCCACCTACGATGAAACACATCCCAAAAGGTCATATTTGAAGGGGAAAAAAAGGCATGAAACTGATCAAAATAAAATCCTCCCTGGATTCGTGGCCATTTTCATTAGTAATAAACATTTACATATGGAGGCAATATAGGCAATCTACATAATCAGACATTTCCAAAGGCATCCAATTATGTGACAGACGTATGTCTTAGTTTCATAGCAGTCAAATAGTTAAGAATGAACTAAATCAATTTCAATGGTCAATAAAAGACAATGATTCTGTAATTCCTAATCGCAAAATACCATAAACAATTAGCAAAAGGAGACAAAAAGGCAGCAGCATTACCTTCCTCTTTGTGTTGCAGAAAATAACAGCTTGAGTGATGGTTAGAGTATCATAAAGGTCACAAAGAGTGTCAAACTTCCACTCCTCTCTCTCAACTGCAACGAAAAACTGTTTGATTCCCTGCCAGCATAAAATGATAGCCAATCAAGAGTTGGCATCCAATTCCATCCAAGCAGTCATTTGAGACTCCTTAAACAAACCAAGTACTTACTTCCAAAGTCAACTCATCACGCTTTACAAGAATCTTCACAGGATCTGACATAAACTTGGTAGTCATCTCCAAAATTTCATTAGGAAGCGTGGCAGAAATCAAGACAACCTGAGACAAATGCTCAGATTTCAGCAACACAATCAGATTATTAACATGTAAAACCACCAACCAGACAAAACATTACGGTTAAGGATTCTAATGCTCTCCATCCTACCGAGGAAATTACCCTGTTTTTCATGCACAGGAGTTAAATGCCAAATTTATACACAATCACTCAATTTAGTATTCCAGTAAAGAGAGCAATAGCATGAAGGGTACAGAAAAAGTTAGTCTCTTGCGAGCAACAATCATTACTTTACAATATGAATAGGAAAAACACATCAGCCATTGAGTCCCAACAATCATTACTATATAACAAGAATTTGAAAAACACGTTGGTCACTGATTCCCGAGCGTTGGGCAAAAATAAATTTGAAGAAAGTAAACATATAATAGTTCATTACGTACTATGAACAGAATATGGGAATCACAATTCTCAGTAATTCAAACTGAACCCTAGCACACCATTCTCAACATGAATAGATGGAAAGGAACCATACTTGTTCCCAGTTTCTTGGTCCAATTCCTACATTCCATCTTGTCTAAGAAATGAGAATGCAAGAGGCACATTCACTCATTTATGCTAATCAAACAAGGTCCAAAATACATATAAATATCAGCTTCAAGGAGTTAAAAGCAGGTGAACGATCAAAAGGCAATAAGTGGACAAACTAAACTAGCTCAAGAATTCTTCTTCATTTTTATGCAGGCAAGTGGGAAGAAAGGGCTTTGTAGAAAGTTCATAACCAACTAACCAAAGACAGATGAAAAGATGGTGTACGTGTAGATTAAAGCTAGATAACCAAACTGAGAGAAAAAGGGAAACAAAACCTGTAGCTCTGGTGGAAGATATCTGTAGACATCATAAATCTGATCCTTAAAACCCCTGCTTAGCATCTCGTCAGATTCATCCTAGAAGACAGCAGCAACAACAACCAAAAATATAAATGAATATTATCAAAAACCCTAGTACATTTAAAAGATTTCAGTGATTAGATACTTATTACAGAAGCTTGAGACAGCAGCTACAGAATTAAATGCAAACGAATCCAAATTGAAACCACTTACAAGGACTAGTAATTTAATGGCTCTAGTTCGCAAAGTTCTCCTCTTGATCATGTCGCAGACTCTGCCTGGAGTTCCAGAAACAACTTGAACTCCAAACTCCAACTTCCTGATGTCCTCTCCAACACTTTTGCCTCCAATACAAGCATGAGCTTGTATATTAATATAATCACCAATTGCCAAAATTACTTTCTCAGTCTGAGCAGCCAATTCCCTTGTGGGTGATAATATCAATGCCTGAACCCTATAACATAACAGATTAATACATACAAAAATCCATGAGGGACGTAATTAAAGGAAATTAGAAAAAAATTATGAATTAGGGTTTCGTGAAAAAGAAGAGGAACATACTCGCGACTCGAGGTATCGACAAGTTGACAAACGGTGAGAGCAATCATGGAGGTCTTGCCCGTACCGGACTGGGCCTGAGCGATGACATCACGGCCTTTGATGATGGGCATAACGGCCCTCTGCTGGATGGCGGAGGGTTTCTCGAAACCATAAGCGTAAATTCCACGAAGCAAATCGTTCTTGATGCCCATTTCATCGAAGCTGGTGATAGGCTCGATGCCCTCCGTTGTCTCGAACACTAACCTCTCGTCGTCTGCCATGGCTCTCCGGCCTCGCCCTGCCGGAACGACGCTCGTCGCCGCTGCCGCCATCAGCTAGCTAATTAACAGGGGTGAGTTTTTCGCGTTTGTTTCGAACTTTACTAGGAGACTTTAAGAGACGCCATATATAACGTTTACTTTATTATTTAACCTTTACTTTATTATTATTATTACTATTACTATTATTATCGTTATTAATTTTTTTTATTATTTATCTGTAAATTTAATTTTTATTTTTAATTCTTTATTTTTAAGTTAAAAATAAAGTTATTTAAAACCAAAGTTATGAATACCGCACCGGGCTTAGTATCGGATTGGGTTCTGGAACGGAACTGTATCGATACCGGTCGGTACCGGTACCGTTTTGGGCAATTTTTTAAATTTATAAAATAGTTCCTAAAATGTGTAAAAATTGCAAAGTAGTCCATATTAGTATATTGTACAGTTGTACTGTATACTTTAATAGTTTACTGTTTACATCAACTATATTTTCAAAAATCTTAATAATAAATAATAATGGCAATTAATATAAAATAAGTCAATAACAATAAATTTTAAATATTTTACATATAAATAATAACCACTATTAATATAAACAAAGATAACCATCATCATACACACATCAAATTAAGAATAATACAAAGTATTTAAAAATATTACAAATTACAATAATACAATTTCATCATTTTAATAAATAATATTACATCAAAAGATTCAAAACATCCGA
>JANSVA010042260.1:0-13521 GCA_025504915.1 Erythroxylum reticulatum | reverse complement strand
ATGAGTCTATAAATCATGTCTAATTACCTATAAGGCATTAGAACTCATTTAATTTAACCACCATGGTCATATCCATCTAATGGACTCGGTTATCCACTTAAAAGCTCATATGTCGAAAATCTCCAAGATTTAGCATACTGATTCATGTAAGGGCATATAAAATTATAAATCATTAACATATTCACCCAAATGACTTAAATACATCTTTGAAATCATATACAACCATATGTATATATATCAATATATAATAGTATCTCCAAATACGATATGACACAAAAGGGCTTCAAAAATCCGACGATATTTATTGTTTATTTATTGTCTCTAAATAAAGAAACATAAAAGAACTTACGATGCATATTTAAATTATACTAAAATAAACAATAAATGTATATTGAATTTCTCCTTTAAATGATCCAACAATATATGTTATTAAACATTATTTTTTCTCTTTGATTTTATCATGTAATTAGTAATTAAATATACTCTAATAAATAAACTTCAATATACTCTATATAAGAAATATATACAACATCATGTTATCTCAATAAGAGCATCCCATAATTGTGTTTTCTTCTTGAACTAATGATTACCACTTAGTAAACATCACCTATGATATGTTACAACATGATGAACTAATGATTAACACTTATTAAACGTCACCTATGATATGATTTTGATGATTCTTTTTGAATTTTCAATCTATTGGAAGCATCTAATCATTTTTATAAGAAAAATGAGTTAGAGAGGGATACCTTATTGAAATAATAGTGAGAAGTCCTCATTTTATCTTTCATTTAATAATTTTTTATCATCTTCATTATGTCTTTTTTTATCAAAATTAATTTCTCTATTTTATTTTAAAATTGTAACAAAAGTATCACTAGCATGATACAACTTATTTGAAATATGCATGATACAAAAGGAAGATTAAGAAGTAATATCCACATTTTCTAATTAAAAGAAATGTAGGGTATCGTTATTATGCTATAACTAATTTAGAGTATGCTTGAGGTGAAAAAATGATTGAAGATAATGGAGTTGACACCTACCTAACTAAAAGAACGATAGGAAGAGTAAAAGGAATGAACCCTAATTATTCTAACCAAATGTTCAAACACAAAGTTAAGAAGTTATTATGCATTATAATTTATTTGCCTAAATTCTGTAATACTAAAGAATGTTTAAATAAGATAGACTTTAGGGGTGAAGCTTATTAAACATAAAAGAAGAAATATTAGACATTTTTTCGCTAACTTAAAGACGATAACCTAAAAGAGATAGAGGTTTAAAGAGATGATGCCTAATGAATTCTATTGACTTTTAGTTTGTTATTAATGCCAAGGATCGTGACTTAAAGATTGATATGATGTACCTAGGGTTTGATTGGATTGACATTGACTTGGACTTATATTAAGATTGGAACTTTGAATTATTCTTGGACTTCGGGTTTGGAAATTAAGAGACTAAAACTTAGAAAAAACAAGGCAATATAGGTTTTATGTGTTGAATGGGGGTTAATTGAATATGAATATGTGTTAGGAACTTTGTTTTACTACTGCCTATAAGATGTTCGACTAAAGTTCACTAACATTAGAAATTCACCTAATATGAATGATAATCATTTGCAAAATAAACCCCTACGATGGTGTATATGCTAGAAACCTATGATGCAGCTCCCATAAGGCTTATCAATAAAATAGTTCATGAGCCTAGGAGTCACAATGGAAACTTGGTGTCTCAATTCTTGTGGTGTAACAATGCCACGTACCATAATGCTTGTTTAAATTCAAATTTAATTTATGAACTTTAGTGTGCTTAATAGAGAAGTATTAACATTAAAAATTCACCCAATATTAATGATAATCCTTTGTATAATAAATCCCTAGGATGGTATATAGGCTAAAAACCATGATGCAACTCCCATGAGGCTTATCGGTGAAATATTCTACCAGCCTAGGAGTCACAACGAGAACTTGTTTTCTCAATTCATGTCGTGTAACAATGTCACATACCATAGTGCTTGTTTAAATACAAACTTAATTTATAAACTTCAATATGATTAATGGAGAAGTATTATCATTAGAAATTCACCCAATATTAATGAAAATCTTTTGCGTAATAAACCCCTAGGTTAGTATTTAGGCTAGAAACTCGTGATGCAGCTTTCATAAGAGACGTCATGATGACAATTTTATTCACTTCTATAGTGTACATCTCTAAAATAATAGAGTTACATTACATCAAGGATAAAAAGGTTTTTCTATTTAAATGCAAATAGTTTAATCTTGCTAACATGAAGGTGAATGGGAATATTACTAATATCAATGTTAGTAAGAGATGGTATAATAATGACCTTTTTGTCCTTACAAGTCAAGTAAAGTAAGTTTTCTACCTCATCGATATTATATTGTACAGTAATTGGAAGGTTATTTAAAAGTTTTAACAGTAAAATCTCTTTGATTTTTGTGAAAGGGATAATGGTCTAATCAGTAAGGTTGGTGATGAAGTATATCAAGAGATTGAATCATAATTAAATAATGAAACCATTCAAATAGAAGATTTAGATATATCATCATTCCATAGGAGAGATGTTAATCCCAATATAGTACAAATGGTTGAAGTATAAGCCAGTCTTATTATAGAAAGAGAAATTATATGACAATGATGATACTTTGGCCAAATATAATAATGAAATCACAATGTGATTAATGATGATGATTTTCAAGATGTTGATCATGATGATTGAAGGTCAAAAAAATTGTTGTTCATATGGGATTGTTGTTTATATTGTTTGAAAACTAACAAGCCACCATTTTAATTAACTTATGATTAGCCATCATTTAAATGAGATAATTAACTTATGATTAGCAATTCTATAACTTAAAAATTGTTCTCCATCATCCAGGGACAACCATTTATATGTAAAAGGAGGTTTTAAAGTATTGATATCCATTTATAAAATTAAGTGCTTGCAAATACATAAGAGGGGTGTCTCTAATTCATGCTTTCTTTTAGAAATGTTGTGAAAACAATGTATTTCACACGCTTTATTTTATAAAAGCAATGTATTTCATTATGCTTAATTCATTTTTCTTTCAAATGTTGTGATGTATGTATAACTTTGTTCATAAGTTAAGATCATTGAAAAACTTCTTATTACTATATTGGTTTAAGCATTTCTTATTATTATATTTGTTGACGCAAAAATGCCTCCCTTATATGAAATGCACATCACTAAATAACTTAATGCTTACTTTCTTATTAACTTTGATTCTATAAGGGTGTAATAAATTTTGTAAAAAAAGTTGGTAACAATAGTACCAATAAATGTAATAAATTCCTTATTGAAAGAAACTACAATCATATTAATGTTGATTTCTGAAGTACGATTCAAATTTTTTTTATATTTGTTAGATGTGTTACTTATAGACAAAACAAAGTCAAGACCTGTAAATTTTTAAGTTATACATTGTTTCTTTTAACAAATCATTAAAAAAATGAACAAAATACATAACAAAATTTTGTAATGTGATTCAAATGTGGGACCAAATATCCAATCAGCTTTGATTATGATTTGTTCTTGTTTTTTCAAATGCTCCAAAATGATTTAAGGAAAATTGTCAAGTTCTTTATGTTGCTATTCTAATTAGTTTATTTTATATTGGAAAATCATTGAGAAATCATTTAATAATATCATTATAGATATTCAATATAATGACACTTGGATGAAATAAGAGAAAGAAGGTGACAACTAGCGAAGATGTTCCTCTCCTACAACAACTATATCAATCTAACCTTATCGAATAACAACAACCAACTTCATTGACCAATAAAGCTAGTTAGTAATAACCTATATCTACCTCAACTAGTGCTGAGGGATATTCAGGTCTGTTAATCTTTACCACCTATAATTACACTTATTCTTAAATATATATTTACATGTTTAATGGATTTATTCTTATCATTATTGTTTTTGTTAGGTTCCAATATTGGCATTAGAAAAAAAGGTAGAGGTATCACTAAAATTTCTAAGTTGAAATGCATGAATGTTGCAATGAATAACAAGTTGTTGTTGCATATTGAAACCTCACAAGATCGTCTTGTCGACAAGATCCAATCAACAAAATTGTCCAGTAAGTTAGGGGTCATTGTCAGGACTGAATTACCTTGCCTTTAACCTACCAAGCAGTTGAAGGAAGATAACTTGCTACATAATACTTTGGACAAAGTTTCGGTAATTTTTCAATTTATTTATTTATGATCATTTTTAAAACTTATTTAAAGACTAATTTCACTTTTATTTATTATTCACAGATGAAGCTCAATATTGTTGATATCAAAAACCATGAAATTTCTAGCTATGTGAGTTCACTGTTGAAACAAAAAGCCAAGAATCATCGCTATCGACTACATAAATACTACAATTCTTTTCCTTCATATGAGGAGGTAAGCAGACGTGTTCCCGAATGGGTGATTCCAAAAAATTGGAGCCAAATATGTTAGTATTGGACCTTTGCCAACGTTAAGGCATGTATTCTTTCTCTTCACATTTGCTTCAATTAATCTTGTTACATAATTTAATGACTATTTCTTTTCTTTATTTAGGAAAATTGTGAGAAAGCCAAGGTTAATAGAGGAAAAAAATGAAAACTACTTATAACCAAGGCTCCAAATCATTTGTTTTCGTACAAAATGAATTTATAAGTTCTTTGTTTAGAAGTTATAATTATATCAACAAATACAATATTATCTATTGTGTTTCAATTCTTTTTTTTTTCATAAAATAGAGTCAAAAGGAACTACATGAAGAAGAGTGTGATAGGATCACAGTCTACAAACTGAGACACTACAAGGAATATGAGGGTTAGATGTTTGAAGAAGCGTAGAATAATTATATAGGTATAAAACACAACCTACAAACTAAGACACTATAAGGAATGTGAAGGTTAAATGTCTTAAGAAGCGCAGAATAATTATGTAAGTATAAATTTTTGTTTAATTTTTAAGTTTATTTATTTATGAAGTACTAACTAATAATATTTGAATTAAATATTGATTTTGTTTTTTAGATTTGAGAATAAGATACAGGGATTGTTGCAAAGATCATTGTCTAACATAAATGAACTAAATATAGATGAGATTTGCAACAATGTCATTAGTATAAGATCAGGATAAATCAAAGGTTTTAGGTATGCCCTAACTCAATTAGTTCATCCTCATCATGACCAGCATATGTAACGATGGTTCAAGAAGAGAATCAGTCGCTTAAGTCTCGGTTATAATGTAATGAAGAAAAGTTAGAACATAATGAACAAAAGTTAAATCGTACTAAACAAAGTTGGCTAAACTTAAAAAGATGGTCAAATAAATGCTTGGCTCAAATTATGTAAGTAGTAGTGACAATGAAAGTGAGTCTTAGTTTATACATAAGTTTTTTTTGTTAACAATTGTAATTAACATTTAAAGACAATTTATTTTTATATAAAATACTTTTAACTTTAAATTTTATTTTATTTAATTAATTATAAAAAATCTAAATATTAAAAACAATAAGATGGATTAAAAATTTTATCATTAATTATAATTAAATGAAAAAATTTAATAGGAATGTTTATTAAAAAATTCAAAATTTGTCACCAAAAATTTTTAGTTACGTTATTGAAGACATCGTAAGTAAGTTTTAAAATTTAAAATTTTTCAAAAATTTTTAAAAATTAAATAAAATGCGTAACTAAAAAGATTTGGCTACGAATCTAAAATTGTCACCAAAACTTTTTAGCTACATTCGATAAATTGTTGCCTATAACTTTTATATATGTTCAGAAAACAATCGCTAAATATACTTTGCTATGAAATATGAATCGTCACAAAACATTATTACCTACATCTACGATAACATAGCTAATGAATTTTGGCCACGAAAAGAAAGCATCCTAAAATATCTTTGGTGACAATTTGTTTTACCCTCGCTTATCTCTTTTGACAACGTAACTAAGATTGAAGCAAAATATAATTTGCGACGATTTTGTAAAATAATCACCATTAATATTTTGCTAATGGGATTTTGCGACAAATCGTGCAACAAATTTTTGTCGTTCCTAAAAAGTTTTGGAGATTAATTTTGGCCTTTTAGAGGTGAAAATATTCATCACTAAAAGCACCTTCTGTTGTAATGAAATGTATCTCGTACAAATGCCACGTTGCAAAATTATATATACTTTAACTTCAATTACACGGTATACAATTTTATGAGAGGATATATAATTGTTCTTGATTTATTGAGTTTAATATGTTAATTATTTCTAAAACATTAACTAATCATGAAACAATAGAGACATAAGAATAAAAGGTATTGTTTTGTTGTGTCTATTAAGTGATGAAATGTCCTTTAGATACAATCTTGATGATAACTAGATAAGTAGAAATAAAATAAAAGATACAACTAAATATGGATTACAATATAAGAGTTATTGACATGTTGTAAATAGTGGTAATATACAGTTAAGATAATAAGATGTTATCAGCCCCCCTCAAGTTCACGGGAGGATGCGACCGTGAGCTTGTCTCACAATCTTTGAAATGCTGAGAAGAAAGAACTTTTTTTTTCATAATATCAGTTATCTGAGCGAAAGATGAAATGTGGTGAATGAGTTGTGCTTTGTTGGTGAATATATCCCTAATAAAATGAATATCAATTTTCAATGTGCTTGGTGTGAGCATGAGAAATCAAATCCATGACTAAAAAGTTAGCACCGAGATTGTCGCACCAAAGGGTACGAAGAAGATTGGCAAGACCCAATTGATCAAGAAGAGCAACAATCCAATATAATTCTGCAAAAGTAAGAACAATGTTGCAGTACTCAACTTCAATGCTGGAATAAGCAATAGTTGGTTGCTTGTTGACACTAAGAGATAAGATTAGGCCCTAAAAGGATAGAGTAACTAGATGTATAATGTCAATCATTAAGACAATCAACCTAATCAGCATCACAATAGGCTTGTAAAGAAAGATTGGAATCTTTAGAAAAGTGAATGCGATGATACACATGTAAAGAAAGATTGGAAGACTGTAGTAGAAATTGGCAAAGCTTATTGACAATAACTCAATATTAGGACATGTGAGACAAAGGTATTGAAATGTGCCAATAGTGCTACGATATTTAATAGGATCAGAAAGATGAACATTATGATTTTTATACAAGGGAAGTGATGGAGTGATGGGTGTATCAACTAGTTTAGATTTATCAAGATCAGTTTGAAGAAGAAGATCTTTAGTGGATTGGGTTTGGGTGAGAAGAAGACCACAAGAAGTAGTGTGCGCTTCGACACTAAGAAAATGATGAATAAGTGTGGTGATAAAAGAGGGTGAGGAACCAGTTATAAGGACATCATCTACATAAACTAAGAGAAAAGTTGTGTGAGAGTTGGTATTATGAATGAAGTGAGAATTGTCAGGTTTTGAAGGTTAAAATGGAGTTTAAGGAGGTTTTGACTAAGACGATGAAACTAAGCTTGTATGGCTTGCTTGAGACCATCTGAGGCTTTATCGGGTTTACAAACATAGTAAGGACGGTGTGGATCTGTGAAGCTAGGAGGTTGAGACATGTAAACAGATTCTTATAAGTAACTATGAAGAAAGGAATTATTAACATCAAGTTGGCGAATAGTCTAATTATAGGATAAAACAAAGGCAATGGTGATTTGAATAGTGGTGGGTTTGACAATAAAACTGAAGGTAGCAGTGTAATCAACTTTTAAAGTTTGATGGTAACCTTTAACCACAAGACGAGCTTTATAGCACTCAAGGGAGAAATTGGGATTTCGTTTAGTGTGAAAACCTATTTACAGCTGACAAAGTTTGTCTTTGGTAGGGGAGGAATAAAGGTCTATGTGTGATTGCAATGAAGGACGTTAAACTCTCCAAATATAGATTGGCACTAGTGAGGGAACTTGTGGGCTTGAATAAAGGAGGTCGGATTAGAATGATTATTTGGGGTGGTGACAGTATAAGTAATATAATCAGAAAATGGTCAAGGGGTACATGTATGATCACGGGTGTGGGTGATCATTGGATGAGGAGCAGGCTAGGACGCGTTTGTGATAGGAGGGGAATAGGAAGTAGAGGGTAGAGGTAGAAGAGGTAAAGGTAAAGAAAAAGGAGAGGAGGAAGGTGAGATAGAAGATGACAAGTAATTTATGGTAGGGAAAAGGATGTTCAATAAAGCAGATATGAAGAGAAATATAAAGTTTGGAGGTAATGAGATCAAAGCAGTGATAGCCTTTATAATGGGAGGCATATCCAAGAAATACCCATTGGATAGATTTTAGAGTAAGTTTGTCTGGACGAATGGATCCCAAATGAGGAAAACATGCATAACCAAAAACACGAAGACGAGTAAGATCAGGTTAAGTGTGGTAAAGGACTTTATGAGCCTATTTGTGGTAAAGAAAAGGAGTAAGTAAGAGATTGATAAGGTTAACAACAGTATTGAATGCTTCATACTAGAAGGACTTGGGAAGAGAGGCATGAAAAAGAAGAGTAAGACCAATTTTAGTTATGTGATGAATTTTTCGTTTAACAAGGCCATTTTGCTAATGTGTATAGGGACAAGAGATGCAAAGAGTGATTCCATATGAGAGAAGATAGCGAGCAAACGCACCTTTAGTGAGTTCAAGAGCTCCATCACATTGAAAAGTTTGGATGATAGTAGAAATTTGATCTTCAACGGTGGTTTTAAAGGATTGAAAATGAGGTAAGACATTGTTTTTATGTGTGAGAGGAAAGATCCAAATAAATCAACTAAAATTATCCAAAAAGATAATAAAATAGCGATATCTAGATTGGGATAAAGATGGGGAAGGTCCCCAAATATCATAGTAAATTAATTGTAAAGGTGTGACAAATATGCAGGAAGACAGAGGAAATGGAAGAACACTTTTTCTTTGAAGACAAAAAATACATGACTGAGATTATTTTTAAAGTATAAAATATGACCTAATCTAGATAATGTAATAGGATATGGGAGACCCAGACGTTGATAGATTTATTGAAGTGGAGGCAGCGGTGAGAGTTACTAGATTTGTGAAGAGTTGTGGAATCTTCATAGAGTAGAGATTGTTATGAAAGGGGCTCGCGAGAAGCAGAATCTAGGATTTAAGATCCTTCACTACATAACCTTATGGATTAAATTCAATGACACAGGAATTATCAATTTCAAATTTGGCAACTAATAAAATATTTGTAATAATGTGAGGAACAATCAATTTATTACGAAGATGAAGATAATGAACAGAAGTGGAAAAGGTTAAAGTACCAGTGGATGAACTTGGGAGAGTGTATGCATTATTGACAATGACTTGATTTGATCCTTCATATGGTGTGACTGATTCTACAAAATTAGGATATGGAGTCCTTTGAGCAGTTGCACTAGTATCTGGTAACTAGTCAATAACAATGTTATGATTGAATGGAGTAGGATCATGATTAGGTTGAATATTCATGATAGCAAATGTTGTGGTAAGATTATTTGTATTATTGCAGAATCCAAAGGAGTGGTTACAAGATTTGTAATATTAAAACAGTAGTGAGCAATAATGTGCCCCTATTTTTAGCAAATTTGACACTAAATAGGTGGCTTATTATGGAAATTTGATTATATTGGGTCTGAAATTGGTTTTGGGCTAAAAATAGGTTCAGTGACGATTTAAGAGAGCCTAGAATTGTTAATATTTTCGGGCCCATTAAATAACCCATTTGAGGAAGCAGCCCGCAGGTGAGAAGGCCCAGTTGTCATATTAGGGCTAAACATACAATCAGATGCAAGAGAGGCATGAAAGAAGTGTCGTCCACATCTAGATTTGCCGCTGCTTCTATTGGAGGAACTATAGTCAAGGCGAGTGCTGGAGAAGGCAACAAATGCAGAGTCCGACAGAGGTTGGGTGTGGAAGGACAACAACCGTTGTTCACGGAGGAAAAGCTTTGCATTGAGCTCCGCAAAGGTGACGGTGGTGAAGAGGATGAGATCAGCATCGGAGATGGTGTCATCAATCATGGCAACTTCTTCAGCAGTGGTGAAGATGTCGTTGAGATATTCGACGATGGAGCTAGAATCCTTTTTAAGGGTGTAAAGTTTCTAACAAAGGAGTGACCGTTGTGAGGCAGACTAGAGCATAAAATGGGTTTCAATTCCAACCCAGAGGCTGGGAGTTGTGATGTGGCTAACGGCAAGTTTTGGGTTAGAGTTAGAGAGGGAGTCGGTGAGGAAGCAATTAACCAACTGGTCAACTTTCTGCCATTTTATATAGTTTATGGAGTGAGGGTCTTCCGCAGGTGTACTAGTTCCATCTATGTAACCAAGAAGGTATAAGGTAATGAGAATGACATTGATTTGGTTTCTCCATACCAGATTATTGTTAGAGTCTAGTGGTATAGTCCAAAGGTTTGTAATTTGATTGAATGGCAAAGTTGGGAGATTTACGTCTTTCATGTTTGTGATTGGGAAGGTTTTGTGTTTTTGTGGTATGTTGGATTGAATTCTGATGGTCATTGGGTGTGTGATAATTGTTTGTTTTTGGTTGTGTTTTGGAAGGTATTGAATCGAATACGTGGAGGAGACTGCCATCTGGATAATTAAGCAATATACATCAAATTTCTCTTTTAGCAAAGACTTAATCATCATTTTAAAACCAATGTCATCTAGTTCAAGAAGCCTAAAATCCGAAATATCTCTTAACTAATGGTATCTAACATTAATATTGTAGCACCTTACCTTCATAAGACACGTACTCAATATTCTGAGTGATATCCGGGTTCGTGTCCAACAAGGATAGCATGCTAGCACATTCAGTTAGTAAAATTTCATTACAAAATTTTTCTTTCTTTTTTTAAACAATGCACACTTTTGCAAAAATTAATAATCAAATTGGACCTGTTTTATTCTTTCATAAACATCAAATTTTCCAATATTATTACACTTTAATCAATCTCATTTGCAAAATATTTCCAATTTGGAAAGTTATTACATACAGAAACATATTAAAATACATATGATACAAAAATTGTAGAATACATTCTTTCATACAAAAATTAATGAAAATAATTATGCAGATGCAAACTGATTCCGACTTATATCTTTTACTGGAATGCAGGGGTATACTCCCGTTTGCCTAATGGAGTACTCTTCTGAGCCTGAAAAATAATTGCAAATTTTAGATGAGTTTTTGCAAACTCGATGAGTGACCATCTTCGATGGCTCATTCAATCATATAACACATCACATCATATTTTCACATAATTTACATCACTTCATTTAACATATCGCATCATATTCAAAGCAGTCAAATCGATCATTTCAATCTTTTAAAATACACATATCACTTATAATATAATGCACGTGAGACTCACTTTTATTTATTACTTTGTTATGATCGAGTGCCTATTTACTAGCTCATATCTCTTAGTGGATACCGAGCTGTATTAGATAACGTCCCATATCCCTTAATGGATACCAGGTACATTCACAACTGAGCTCAAGGCTCTTTTTTACTTTCTAAGCTTTAAGGCTTTTTTCAGTCGCTACTCTAGTCACAACTACCTTTATCATTCATACATTCATGTAATGAAATACATCATATATATGTAGCCAATTAAAAGTGCAAAATAGCGCACAATCATATTCATTATCTCATTCTTATTCACATTTGTCATCGGACCTTGGTCTAGCATTCAACATTTAAGTTGAGAATCACTTTTTCATTCATATCATATTCACATTGTTCTTTGGAACTAAGCCCGGCATTGAACCATCACGTCAGGTATCACATGTTTCATCAAATTCACATACAAGTAGTACTTTAATATTGCATTCGAGCATTATAAACCTCGGACCTTCATTGTCCAGAATCACACAATCAAATCACATTCATAATCATTCAATAGGTAATACAAACAAAACAATCAATTAAAGCAAGATCGTCTAGTTCTACTCACAGTACACTCCAGATTAGCATTAGCTTCCTTGATCTAGAAATGTCTGGGTGCCAACATTTATCTTGCACATCATCATTATGCAATACACATATTGCACACGCAATAATAATTACATAATTATATGTATTCCTTTATGCACAAATGTGTATATGGAATGTGTACAATGCATGCTCAATGACAATCTTAGATATCTTTCTGTCACGACCCGGTACTACATCGGGCCCATGACAACCACCGCATACTCGGGTCAAGGATACTCGCAGTATCCTTAATCCAATTATGCAAGGCTTACTGAATATCTCTCTTTTTTTTAGAAAAATTTGGGCAACACAACGGCTATATTTTAAAAATCTCAAAAACCTACAAACGATTTAAAACATACTTCTATATCCACATCCAGCCACAACTTTAGGACTCTCTAGTCTACTCAAGACAATCTCAACTCCAGGCAATCTCAACTCAAGTATCAAAAGTTCATACATAGAATCTTTTATAACGTAAGGCAATCAAAAATTAACTCACAAAATCATAAAGTACATTTACACAAATACAATTCACAAGCCACTAGACAATAAAAGCACAAAATGGGAGACTATCCACATGCGAAAATATCCCGAAAATGTCAAAAAGCCGCATAGTCCTTACAAAGCTTCGAGCTCACTAAATTAACCTTCATGGTTGGAAAGCGGAGGGAGTGAGTATACTGGGTACTCCGTGAGTAGGAGAAACATATATCACAATTAGAAGTGATTCATTCTAAGACAATGTAGATAACATATGAAGTAAATATATATCACATAGAAAACACATAGGCCCAGCCTATGACTCAATGTATACTGGTTAGGAATCGTAGGCCTAGCCTGTTAACTCACTCATTCGGTGAACATATGTCCCAGTTCCAGTACACCAAAGCATAAAAACATCATATGTATCAATCAAATCTCAATAGGAAAACCAATATTAGGATAAGCCAAAACAATCATGTGTGACATCATTAGTCGGCCAAAATAATGTGCACACCCACCGATAGCCGGTGTTGGCTCAACTTTCATCCGTGGTGAGTCCGGACTACAGTCGACAAGAGCGTCATAACCTTAAGTGATGACCTCGTCAGTGTCTAGACCCTAGGAGTGGAATCACCCGCGAGTCCCGTAGAAAAGCGTCAATACGGTAACTCAACTTTCATGTACCAGTATCAAGGGTACGGGGGTCGCTTAATCATAATCAGGTGTGCCCAGTACACGATTGACCAATCGTTTTCTCATCAATCACAAAACAAATCATGTCCAACTATTAAGTATAAAATCAAGTAAGGTACTATGTCTTTATTTATTGGTCCAACCGATAAAATAAAACTGTGCCATGGCTCCAAGTCAAAAGAGAACAAATACATGCATCATACATTACTCGATTATGCATATGTAAATTTCAAATATTTTCTCATAAAATAAAAGTCATCTTTTGTACTCCAAATGCAAAGTTGTTCAAAAATAGTGTCATTTATCAAATACATACACATGTTAGCATCCATT